>CM060960.1:30525298-30600298 GCA_030765055.1 Mantis religiosa
AACCACCAAAAAATCATAGCCTATAAATTTAATTAGTATTACAACACCATTATCATCATGGTGTTAAGTGTCACACTTAATCGCCACAGTGGCATACGATATACAACCCACATGAAAAGCATTCCATACGCCGCGCCGCCTCGCGCCGCGCTGCGCGCCGGTCTTTCCCCCCCACCTATGTCTGCCGCACATATCTGCCGACGATCGGGCCGCGGGTGACTCAGTTCTGCCAAGGCAGGCGGCCAGGAAAGCTGGTGGTTCGTGTTTTCGGAAGTGTGGCGTAGATCGGTTAACTTCGCGGGAACATGTGATGTTCAGATGTTCGAGCTGTCTTATCTATCACACTTCATTTGTTTCGTTATCTGCAACGCAGTAGCTAGGAAGTAAAACCATACATCCTTAACTCTTATATAAAATATAAGAGAATATAACAAACGTGTTACGGCTGCGATATAAGTGGTTACTAGTGTTTACTTAAACTTTAAGATATGTACATCGTGTGGCTAAGAAATCTTCTGTGAAACTTCTTAAAACTTCCCACAAATCCTGTGAAATAAACCTGTGTTGTGTAATTACTAGCTTAATACGTGTGACGTGTGAAACAAAAATTAATCACAGCTTGTTATCTACAGTAAAATAATTGACAGTCATAATAAACCTAAGATAACAAACCAATAATCGTGTTTTTCAAGTCGGGAAGGTCTATTTTGCGTTAGAACCTTTGTAATTAAATTCTGTCGTTGTCATCTTCATTAAAGCAAAGACAATTTGCAGTGAGCCCGAAGAAATAAAACTTGAAAGCATTGAAATTGTAGAAAAACAAGGAAAAAGGAAACAATAATAAAAGGACGGCACAAGAGCACGTGACTGGAAGTTTAAGAGCGAGCTAGCAGGGGAGGAGAGCATGTCACGTGATGAAGATGATCACACCCACAGCATCTCAACGCCTCCACCGCAATGTAAGTTGTTCTCGTTCACACTTAAACGGTAGCAATTTCTTAAATTGTCCAGTTCCTCGGCAACATGTAAGTTAAATGTGTCCAAGGACTCTGAAAAGTTTGCTGTATGAAAATGGTTTGACACAGCAATTTCTCTTTTAAATTGTAATAAAACCTGATAATTTTATAGTTCCATAATTATATCTTTACGGTGAGGACCTACAAATAAAATATGAACACGAAAATAAGCTTTGAAGTTTTGTAACTTCACTCTAACAGTGTTGTTAGCAAACCTAACCTCAGTTTATTACTCTACTATATCCGTTTACACAAGTATATCATCCCCCTAGATAAGATTTTGTTAAACTAAATATATTGCTAATAATATAATACTTATTTAACCACAAACATTAACAGTATTAACCCCAATTACATTATTTTCTGGTGATTGCATCTTTTCTCTCAGCCGCCTACCGGCACTTGTTTGCAGAAAACAACTTGCAACTGTTTCTGAAACGACAGTGATTTGTTTCTCCTACGAAAACAGCTTGTCTACAGCGAAGCAAATGTAACACTTTGATATTAAGGATGGATAAAATGCCACTTTAACCAGTACAGCCACTTGGGCTACGCTTCAAGTATAATATTTGTTGCAGTTTTAACATTTAATAGTGAAATATAAATCTGTATTACCACTATAATTTCTATTTAGTCAGTAACTAACAAATATTTTCCTATATATTCACATTATACTGGCAATACATTCGTCAATGTAGCTTTATGGAACGAAAGTCAACATAATTTTTTCTCCATAATTACAAACAGTAACTACTGGACGTACTAGTAATAAGTCAAAACGAAAAAAGGGACTTTAGTTTCTTCTAATAATTGGCCCTGATTTCCAGCTCTAACGTATTTTCAATTAACATTAACAAAATAACAAAACTTGGTAACAAATTTTCTTGACTTCTTCCAGAACTTTGGTATAGGTACATAAAATTATTAGTAGTATTAATATAGTTTGATTAACAAAGTTATAAGCATTTTTAATGATTAGGGTAAATGTTGGATAAAATATTTTATGAGATTAATGAGTCAAGATTTATTTGTACACTCGCGTAAATTAACACACTACTCGACTTGTCAAACCTTCCAATAAAATAACTAAGTACTGATCAATGTATCGAACTGTGTTGGGTAATACCAGGAGAAGCTTCCGAAAGTTAATATTTTTTAAAAAAATCTATACATGCTAATATTCATAGAACTAGTTTCGTTTTCTTGCATACATTGCTTCATTTGGGGGTGGAAGGCTATGTTACTTTGACATAAAACCATTTATTTTTATATGTCTACCACAAACTAAACTATAATATTTCCTCTGCTTCATTTATGGAACGGAATAAGTGTATTTTGAAATTGCTTCCGTGACATTTTTCTTTGTAGTTCACGGTTGAAACAGGAAGGCGAAGGGATGGTCAAATGCCTCACCTTGAACTTCCGTGTTCTTTGCCATGCCATGCTGACAAATTTGAACCATTAACAGCTGATATTTCAGAAATGGTTGGTGGGTGCTACAAAATTACAATTCTCACAAAATTATCCAGCCAAAATTGTGCAATTAAACTCAGACGTTTAATTTCCTAAAAATGGTAAACATTACGGTAAAAATAAATTCAAATAAACACATGTAATTTGCAGCAAAAACAAAACAATCACTTTTCTAAAGTGCAATAGGTGTTGACAAAAATATTTCAAGACTCACTTGAATATTCGGTTAACAAAAGTATAATTTTACGTCCTCCAACGTTAAGTCATATCGGACGGTGAATGGAATGGGTACAATTCTGCTCAAATGTGTCCAGGGTGCATGGAGCTTAGAGCTATCCGACATTCGTCTTTAAGGATAAGGGGAAACCCCGGAAAAAACCTTACCCAGGTAACTCGCCCTCATCGAGATTCGAACTCGGGACATCTTGAACGTGAGGCAGAGGCGCTACCATCTACGCTACCGAGGCGGGCATACACTGAATAAATTCAGTGCTTTTTAGGAAATCATTTACGTCTGATCACTTCTAGCAGGCGTGACTTCATATACGAAAATGTTTTCGTATAAACAGGCCAAATTTATATCCATTTTTGGAGTCGAATTTTGTTTAGTTCATATTTAGAGGAGATGGGAGAATTTTTGAATGTTTTATTTACGTCACTCCGTAAATTCTCTATAGCTTTAAGATCTGAAATTGTGGGGTCAGATTCTGAGTTCAAACTCCGTGGATATTTTTTTGTTTCCCTCTCATCAAGGTGTTACCATAATCTAATGTACAACCTTATAGTAAAACAATAACAAACATGACAATAAAGTGTAACAGTGAAG
The DNA here is from genome assembly GCA_030765055.1 of Mantis religiosa. Classification (NCBI taxonomy): domain Eukaryota; kingdom Metazoa; phylum Arthropoda; class Insecta; order Mantodea; family Mantidae; genus Mantis; species Mantis religiosa. Next base: position 30,528,614 of record CM060960.1, read on the forward strand.
GTTCTTTCATCTATTCACAGATAATATAGATAAATACCACTTTTTTAAAATGTAGGTACTCCAACGTTAAGTCATATAGCTTAAGTCATAAACTTAGAGTTGCCAGACGTTCATTTTTCAGGGTAAGGGAAAACCGCGGTAAAAAGTTTATCCTGACCGAGATTAGAACTCGGAATCTCTTGAACGTAAGGCAGCCACGCTACCATCTACGCAACCGAGGCAGGCTACAGATAGACTGGACAGCACCTTCATTTCATCAGCCTTGCTCGTGTATAAGCAGAATACAGTTGTCTAGCACTAAGTTCTTTGTGGAAATGTGTTGAAGCTCAGGTAGAGAAGACGTAAGGACTAAGCCCTGGTACAGTCCTATTATTATTTTTAAATGCCTTAAAAGAAACAGTTCCATGTTTGTAGTTTTGCTGTCACGGAAAGGAACTCCTGAGGAACCCAATTATGGTACACCGGCGGCTTTGATATGATTGACAGCGTTGTTAACAGATAAAATATTTTTACTTTTTATTAGAAGGTCTCCAAGCAACCCGGCAGCGCCGTGGCTCCGTAGTTAGACCGCTTGGCTCTCACCAAGGCGGCCCGGGTTCGATCCCAGGCGACCGCAAAGTGAGATTTGTGGTGGACAACACGGCGCTGGGGTGGGTTTTCTCCGGAACCTCCGGTTTCCCCTGCAGTCTCATTCCACCGGTGCTCCATCTTCCTCTCATGTATCAGCAGTGCCACCACCTGCGGTGCCGTATATAGTAAAAGTGGGCGTTAAACACTACACATTTCCAAGCAACAGGAGAGAAACGCGATAGGTATTTCACTACTATCAAATTTTATTTCCTAATCTCTGTTTCATATAACCTTGCCCCGCTGACACGTAACACTCCGCGTGCAACTAACTTCCCCCTCATCCTAATTGGCTAATGCTTTCGCGCCATAGACCATAGGCGGTGCCTTCCCGTCACATTGAAACCTGCAGTAAACGTCATAATAATTGCCAGCAAGATAGAAATAAGAATATGAAAGCATGCAAAAATAGTGAAGTTTATAATGAAACCGAGCAAGTTGAAACTGAATGAATGAGCAATGAAACTGGAACAAGTTTATAATGAAAGGCCTTCGGCCTTTCCCACTGGGATTTTTTTAAATCAGCACACATACCTTGCAAAAATGCTTGTCTTTCAGTCTTAAAAGTCGTGTCACGCCATACTTGTCGTGTGTCCTTCATTTACCCAAGTCTCGTCAAGTGATTTGGACAATTTGATTGTCCTTAAATAACGTCTTCGCCACACAGCAATATCGCCCCTGGAGTGTTAAGTTTTCCTGTTGTCTCTGTTTCATGTCGCGATGTTCCTATGCATCTAACACACCTGCAAGCTCAGAGCACAGCTGTTCGACTTCTCTCACTGACAAAGACGGATTCTTCTCTGTGAGTGCATTAAATACATGCACCACAATTCTTTTTTCATCGCTTTGTAAAGGTTTTCCCTTGCGATGCTTTAGCGAAAAACTGGCGGTAGACTCTGCCATTATACATATAATAAGTACACGCGCAATAAACGATCAATAAAATAATTTAGCTCTCGCACTCGGCACAACACACCTTCGAATGACGATATATGACTAATCCAATTCAAAACAAGGTCAGTGATAAAAGTCATATAAACAAATATGTCATCACTACCGCTAAATCACGTGCTATCGTGTCATGTGCTTGAGAGCAAAGGAATCTCCTCTTTACTTCGTTTAAGAATTAACATGCATTTCAGATAAATCAATTTTAATTCAAACAGTTACGAAAATATATATTTGATGACAGTTCTCTTCCAACATATAAAGACATATCACCATGTTAAATAACGAACTATTTTTTACCGTACAATAGTGTGCACCACAACAGCAGCCAATGAGAGGTGATAAGGTCACGTGACCGTTAAGAGATACGGGGCAAGCTTACGTGTAACAATGTTTAGTACACTTGCTTCCATAGATACTGTCGTTATAGCTTCACGTGCATTTTACCAACCTTCTCAGTAGGCAGGCACTGTAGGGGGAGTCGTGTGTTTGGAGCGATCTGCTTTTGTTACCAAGCAGTGGCACCTGTTAGGGAACTGAGGTTTTACGTAGAAATGATATTTTTGGTTTTTGAATTATAACATATAAATAATTGTATAGATGCCTGACAGTAATATCTGGCATAGATTTTTTACATTTTTAAAAGCCCACGTTTAATTCCGCTGTATCCGCCCACATCATCGTTCTGTATGTTCACTCAGTTTTACATTAGTGTGTTAAATTTTTTCCTTGAATTTCAGTTTTGTTCCAATTATATGTAAATTTACATACACAATCTCCAATATGCTATCTAAAGCTTGAAATATGGTTTTATGATTACCTCATTCATTGGATGACAAAAAAGTTAATTTATATTGAAACAATGGAATTCTAACTCCAAGTTAAAAAAAAAGAGGAACTAAAAATTATTTCACTGAAAATAATAGCATCAACTTAACCAAACACATGCCCGCCTCGGTAGCGTAGATGGTAGCATGTCTGCCTCGCGTTCAAGAGGTCCCGAGTTCGAAGCTCGGTCAGGGTGAGTTGCCTAGATAAGGTCTTTTCAGGGGTTTTCCCTTATCCTGATAGAGAATGTCGGGCAACTCTAAGCTCAATGGATCCCGGTCTCATTTGAGCATCATTTCACCCATTGCATTCATCGTCCGAAATGACAACGTTGGGGGATGTAAATTAAAAAAAAAAAATTAACCAAACTCTTTAAACCTATTTTCACTTTCGCGAATGAAATGAAATGTGTAGTGTTTAACGCCCGCTTTTACTACATATGGAACCGCAGGCGGTGACACTGATGATACATGAGATGAAGATGGAGCACCGGTGGAATGAGATGGCGGGGGAAACCGGACATCCTGGAGAAAACCCGCCCCAGCGCCGTGTTGTCCACCACAAATCTCACTTTGCGGTCGCCTGGGATCGAACCCGGGCCGCCTTGGTGAGAACCCATGTAGGTGCACGCAAAGTACTTAGAGACGTTTCTTAGGTCTTTTATGAATGCAAAGTTCTGCCATTCTTTGGCTGTGGGCTTTCTCACGTCTGTCCACGCTGCTCCAGTCCTCCTGTTCAACTTGCCACTTATGCTCCTTCAGTCCAAAGACGTCCCGGTCGAGGATATCATCTTGAGGAATTCCTTTTTACTTTACCAATCCATTTCATAGTGTCTACTTGTGCTTTACTTGTATTTCCGTAAAATTCCATAATTTGTTTTTGAGCCTATTTGAGATTCATCGTTTAATATGACATCAGATTTTAAAATTGGTTTAGTAATATCACTATGGATGTCTGTACACCGTATTTTATCACATAATTCCTCCCCTTTTTTTCTCAAAAAAAATTGCTTGAAAGCACTGGGGAGGGAATTATGCGAGTGGTGCTTCTAGGATTCCAGAAAGGAAAGGAAACTTTCAAAAAAATGATATTGTGACATATATCCTTGGATGAAGCATGGGAAGAGGTGGACGTTATTAACAGATCTTTCTATAAATATATTTTGGGCTTACCGGTAGCTTCACCTAATGGGGCAACACAATTAGAGTTGGGAAGACATTCAACAAGACATTCAATTGTCTCAAGGGTATTGAAATATCTATACAGAGTTGCCAATTTGGAGGAAAGCAATATTATCAAGGAATGTTTTCTTTTGCAGATGAGAAGTAAATGGGGAGAGTCTTGGGCGCAAAATGTAAGGGAACTAATGGAACAGATAGGTATGGGACATATTTGGAGAAACGAGGAGTATTATTATAGTGGCTTTTGGAAAGAGGTAGAATTAAGGCTGGAAGATTTAGATAGCCAAGTTATATTTACCAGTGTAAGGGAGAAAAGATCTTTGAGGATATATAGGGAAATAAAGACAGTGTGGGGGAGGGAGAAGGACATAGATGTGTTTAATAAATCAGGGCGAGAAGGATTTGCCTGGGCAAGGACAGGAGTTAGAAGTTTGAAAGGTATTAGATATGAAAAGGATACAGGGAAATGCCCAATGTGTAGAGAAGAGGATACAGATTGGCATAGTATACTTTATTGCAAACAAACAAAGATATGGAGAGAACAAATTTGGCAACAAAAGTGGGACAGTTTTAGGGATGGGGAGAGGTATTAATAATAAAGAAAATGTTATTGTTAAAAGGAGAAAAGTTTGTAAGAAATATAGGTGAATATCTGGGGAAAATGAGAGAGAAATGGTTAAGATTGGTGAAGAATAAATAACAATTAAGGGCTAAAAAACTAGAAAGAGGGATACAAGGGAGAGGAGGGTCATCAATACACGGAAAACCAGGGGTTATGTGTATTGAGACCTTGACTGGAGGCAAGCAGGTAGAAAGGGTATGTTAAATGTGAATAAGTCATTTTGTTATTGTGTGAAAGAAATGTTACAAATGTCAATGTATCAATGAATTTGTATGTAGAAGAAAGATGAGAAATAAATACAAAATACATATATGCTTTGAGGTACAATGAAAATAGAGGAATAAGCATGATTTCGTAAGAGACAGCATAACAATCATTGCGAGGTTCATTGGCATAATTATTGTCGTGCTGCCCGAACGGTTGCCATGGATTTATCTTTGGTAATAGAAACATTTCAGATAATGCACTGATTATTCCACGTGGAGTGAACATCTATTTGTCATTTGTGATTCCTGCAAATTCCATTGACTGAAGTGATGCGTTCATTGGTGCTTAGCACATTAACGGCAGGTGTGTCAGTTCCTCTCTTACTCTTACAAGAAAAATCTATTAACAAAGATAAAACCATGGTAACCGTTCGAGCAACACGACTACACCCTATTATCAGTTTCAGGATATTTTCCTGTTTTATGCCCACTGAAAGATTTGGATCTTGTCTTTACAGCCTTGAGTTTATCTGTCTCCGACAATACCGTATTGAATTAGGATCAACTGAGAAATGTCTTTCAGTAGCTTTCACCCCATTTGCATCAGGCTAAAATAAGACATTTAATTTAAAATTGTCCGTGTAGTTTGAATAATTCGACATTGTTGTCCATGACAAGCACAGTCGCTTCGAGTTGATTGTTGTGCATTATATGTTATTTGAAGGCCGCTCCATGGAGGAATTATGCGAAGTGTGATAGGTAGATAATTTTTAGTGATGAAAAATCATAGGGGAGGTAAACATGCGAGGTGGGGGGCTTATGCGATAAAATCTGGTACCCTTTTATTACCTTTTTACTTGTATGTCTGTATTCTTCACCACTACAACTTCTGGACCTACAATTTTTCTAATAATTTTAGTTCTTTTTCTATATTTTCGATATCTCCTTTTCTGTGAAAATTATTATTATTATTATTATTATTATTATTATTATTATTATTATTATTATTATTATTATTATTTTTTTTTTTTTTTTATTTATTTATTTCTGATCTCTACATGCTCCACTACATAAGTAGTACTACATGCTTTTCACTCTTTTTGTGATTTTTGTATACATTTTTCCAGTTTTGATGTGAACCATTTAGTTTTTTTTTTTTTTTTTTTTTTTGCTTGTATTACACATTAATGCCTTTTAGTACTTGAAAGTCTATAGAGTTTACAAATTTTGTAAATGATTTTAAATGTCTTTTAATTAGTATTGACTTGTGTGTTGGCCAGTTATCAGTTCTTAGAACACTATGTTTTAGAGTTTCTCTTGCACTATTCACCACACTGCACTCGAATATTATGTGATCCACCGTTTGGGCTCCTCTCCTGCATGAACACTCAGGGCTGCTAACGATCTTGAGTCTGTTGAGATAAGTGTTGATATTTCCGTGTCCTGTAAGTATTGTTGTCATGTTTGGTGTTAGGTAGAACCTGTTTGTGAGTCTGCTTTCCACTGTTGGGAAGAATTCCTTTGTGGTTGTGCCTTTTGTGCTCTGTTCCCATTTCTGCTGCCATTTGTTTTTTGTTGATTTCCGAAGAATTTGTTTTATTGCGGTGATCGGTAATTTGTTGTAGTATATTTCCTTAGTTTTTGCTGCATTCTTTGCCAGTCTGTCAGCCACTTCATTACCCTCTATTCCAATATGAGCCTTTACCCATTTGAATTGTATTTTCCAATCTTTTGCTCTTAGTATTGCTGTAGTTCTTCGTATTTTCTCTGTTAGGTTATTGTGATTATTGTAATCGTCTATGGAGTCAATTGTTATTCTGCTGTCTGTGTGTATGGTTACTGTTTTGTTATCTGTGTCTTCAGTGTCCGTCGTTTCTAATAATTCCAGCGCTTTTGCAATTGCCAGTTGCTCTGCCTGATTATTTGAGCATCTTTCATTGAGTTTGTATTTTTTTTGGTTTATCAGTTGGTTTTGTCTGTATATGGCTACTCCTGCTCCCACTCCTACGTCACTTTTGCTTCCATCTGTATATATTTGCCACACTGTATTTTCATTGTTTCCTATTTTTGGTTCTTTTGTGCCTTGAAAGTCAGCTGGGTGGAGCCAATTCTTGGGGTTTTCCGGGCGGTCTATTTGGTATTCAGTGTTGGTTTTTCCTGTTTTTACGTTATATAGTTCAGCCACCTCTCTTGCCTTTAAGTCTATGGGTAATGTTCCCGTGATTATGCAGAGTGCTTCATGGGAAATTGTCCTATATGCCTTTGCCATCCTTGTGAGCATTAATCTTTGAACTCTAACATATTTCATTTGGTTGTGTTTCTTTTCTAATGATTCCATCCAGACTGGTGCAGCGTATAGTAGAATTGGCAGTATTGCTCCTTTATATATTATTTCTAGAGCCTGATGTTTTAAGCCCCAAACTATCCTTGCCGATTTAGAAAGTGCATTGACATTATTGACATTATTATTATTATTATTATTATTATTATTATTATTATTATTATTATTATTATTATTATTATTATTATTATTATTATTATTATTATTATTATTATTATTATTATTATTATTATTATTATTATTATTATTATTATTATTATTATTATTATTATTATTATTATTATTATTATTATTATTATTATTATTATTATTATTATTATTATTATTATTATTATTATTATTATTATTATTATTATTATTATTATTATTATTATTATTATTATTATTATTATTATTATTATTATTATTATTATTATTATTATTATTATTATTATTATTATTATTATTATTATTATTATTATTATTATTCTTATTATTATTCTTATTATTATTATTCTTATTATTATTATTCTTATTATTATTATTATTATTATTATTATTATTATTATTATTATTATTATTATTATTATTATTATTATTATTATTATTATTATTATTATTATTATTATTATTATTATTATTATTATTATTATTATTATTATTATTATTATTATTATTATTATTATTATTATTATTATTATTATTATTATTATTATTATTATTATTATTATTATTATTATTATTATTATTATTATTATTATTATTATTATTATTATTATTATTATTATTATTATTTTCATTATCATCATCATGATCGTTGTCGTCGTCGTCGTCTTCATCGTCATCATCGTCATCGTCATCATCATTAGCCCGCCTTAGTAGCGTGGTGGTAGCCTGTCTGCCTCACGTTCAAGAGGTCTCGAGTTCGAATCTCGGTCAGGGTGAGTTACCTGGATAAGGTTTTTTCCAGGATTTTCCCTTATCCTAAAAGACGAATGTCGGGTAAATGTACGCTCTATGGACCCTGGGCTCATTTGAGCATCATTTCACCCATTCCATTCATCGTCGGATATGACTTGACGTTGAAGGACGTAAATTGCAACAAAAAAATCATCATCATCATCATCATCATCATCATCATCATCATCATCATCATCATCATCATCATCATTATTCAGACTTACAGTGGAAAATCCTTTTCCTGTGTACAGGGTTCAAGTTTTTTATCTTCTTTCTCCACTCTTCTCAATCCTTCCAATCAAATTCCTCCAGATGCATTTCCCTCATTTATCTTTCAATAGTCCCCATTTAAGTCTAGGTCGACCACGTCTTCCTCTTCCAGGTGGATTGCATTCCGAAGCTTGTTTTGGTAATGTTATATCTGGGGCAATTCCCGTATCATTCTTAATACATATTTATATTGTATAAAATCTAAAATTATATATTGAAAATACATAAAAACATATATAAAGAAGAACTCAACAATAAAGGAGCACAGCATAATGGGAAAAATACTATATAATTTGTAGTGCTGTAGATCGATAAAATTTTTTTAATCGATTAACCGTGTTAATTTAATCGATTACTCTATTGATTAAAGTACTTTAATACTCTGTACATTTAATTATTTATGTAAGTTTTAAATATTTTGATTCAAAATTTGTATTTGTATCAACTGCACATGGTTTATATATGTATTGAATTAGATGTACAATATTTTTGTAAAATTATTTAGTAACGTATTATATCAATGTCTACTAAGATTTGTGAGACTGGCATGCAGTTGTTTTTATAACGTTTTTCCTTATTTTAACTTTTTAACACAAATCTTTCACTCACTGTCATGAACCGAGAAACGTTACAGTCTTACTGCAGTTTACAGCAAAGTTACACCACCACCAGCCCTGAGAAGAGGGATCAGTTATTGTCTCCATAGCTGCATAAGCGAAGTGTTCGGTTCAAGGTTGTACAGTTCAATTTATGCTAGCAAGCGATAGTCAGTTGTATACGATATGTTGTCACACACAAGCTGTAAGGAAAGAAACCTCTCTGTCAGCATCTGTATGTAGTTATGTACCTGTTAGAATATTTCATAACAGAAGTGTTATTCAGACTCTCTCGGGTAGCCCACCTCGATAGCGTAGATGGTAGCGTGTCTGCCTCACGTTCAAGAAGTCCCGAGTTCGAATCTCGGTCAGGGTGAGTTATCTAGATAAGGTTTTTTCCGGGGGTTTCCCTTATCGTTAAAGACGAGTGTCGGGTAGCTGTAAGTTCCATGGAGCCTGGACACATTTGAGCATCAGTTCACCTATTCCATTCATCGTCCGATATGACGTAACGTTGGAGGACCCCTCTCGGGGTTCAGAGTAATTTCTTTTAGCTATCCGGAGTTATATTATCGCAAGGTACAAAAACATTACGTGTGTAATGTGCGTTGGAGAGGCTGTTTACTTTGGAAGCCATACATCAAAACAAAGACGGTCAAACTTAGCTAAAAGAGCTTTGATTAATATTTATTGTAATCGATTAATTTTAATCGACTCGATTAATCGATTAATTTTAAATCTTTAATCTAAAATAAAGAATTAATCGATTAATCGTTTCGGTTAATTGATTAAATCACGCATCACTAATATAATGCCTTATCAAAAGGTATAGAAGTTCATGAGGAAAAAAATGTTTTGTTAAATAGCTAAAAAGGTACTTAATTCAAAAGTAACCATACGTACTCCAAAAAAATATAAATTGTATATAAACTAGAAGGCGGCGCCATTTGTATTATACATTTTTTAACTGTTAATATCTTATTAGTTTTCTGACAACGTTCCAGGCTTGTAACACAAGTTATATGTGCATTAAAGAAACAGAGTTGAATTGAATACTTTCAGACTCCGTGGGAAGTATAAGAAATAATCTTGGCTAGAAGAAGAAGAAAAAAAATGAAGGTCTTACCCCGCAGTCGGGAAGCTGAAAGGAATACATTCGATGTGGGTAAATTAGTAAAATGCAGAATAGAAGATATAGAAAGACAGGAAATATGGGGAAGTTTAGAAAATATGAAATCATTACAATTTTACAAACAAATAAAAAGAAATTGGGGACGAGAAGCATATGTAGATTACTGCAATAGGCAAGAAAGAGAAGAGTTAGCTTGGATGAGAACAGGAATAATATTTCTAAGAGGGATAAGAGGTGGGGAAATGGGAACTCGTGAATTGTGTGGGGGGAAAAGAAAGCATAGAACACTATGTAACAGAATGCGAGGAGGTTACAATTTTTGGGAAGAAAACTGGGAGAAAGTAGAGAAGAGGATAGTAGCTATAAAAATGTTAACGGGCAGGGAGGAAAAGAAGGTAAGAAGTATTGGTGAGTTCTTGCAGAAAGTAAAAGAAAAATGGGCCAGAAATGTAAATAATATAAGAAAGGAATATGAGGGGGAAGAATGGGACTAATTAAGTAATCAAGGAGGTATGGAGGTTAAGAGCTACCTGACAGAGCAGAAGACTAGGCTGTCATGTAAGCCAAGGTAGCAACGAGGTAAAGACATCCCGTAGGGGAAGGGATCCGTCCCTTTCAGCTGCCAAAGTGCGGGTGCTGCGGACCCTTAGCACTCGTGGTACCTCTGACGTTACTAGAACCTCGGGTCGAACAGCCGAGCCCCTCCTTCGGGAGTTGTTCGGATTGGGATGGACTCGAGGGGGCAGTGTGTTCCCGATACCCGTGGGAATCGGGTACGTCTTCGGACGGGGTTGAGGGAAGCCATTAAGTTTCCGGGTACTAGCCTGCTAAGCTAGTAAAAGGTGTGCTAGATCACCAGGCGGCCCCACCGAGGTCATATCGGTAGTCTTCACCTTGAGTGTTGACGCGCGTAAATGGCGTATCCACTTCCATCCCGTCTTGTGTCCATAGGACCAGATGGGGGGGGGGCTTATTAGGTAACTAGGTCTTGCCCTACGGAAAGTCCCACGGAGGACGCCGAGCGCCCTTTGGGACAGCTCGGATAACTCCCTGGTTGAAAGAGGCCCGGGTCTTGTTCCTACGGGTTCAAGGCTAATGGGAGTAGAACCTCTGGACTCAACAAGGTAAAGACATAAAATGTAGCCTAAATTTGTAAATTGTAAAATGTTGGAATATGTACAATAAATATATCACATCATATTATATGAACCTGAGATCCCTCGCCCGCCTCGGTAGCGTAGATGGTAGCGTGTCTGCCACACGTTCAAGAGGTCCAGGGTGAGTTACTGGATAACGTTTTTTCTGGGGTTTTCCCTTATCCTTCGAGGCGAATGTCGGGTAACTGTAAGCTCCATGGACCCTGGACTCATAAGCATCAAATCACCCAATTCATTCACCGCCCGATATGACTTGGAGTTGGAGGAGGTAAATTAAAAAAAAAGACTCCGTGGGAAGTATAAGAAATAGTCTTAGCTAGAAGAAAAGAAAGGTCATATTCATATTAATTGCAACTTAATACAGTATTTGAACACAATTAAGCCACGTCATTTGTAATACATACTCTCTCTTACAAGTAAGCGAAATGTGTGTAGTGTTTAACGCCCGCTTTTACTACATACGGCACCGCAGGCGATGACAGTGATGATACATGAGATGAAGATGGAGCACCGGTTGAATGAGATGGCGGGGAAACCGGAGATCCCGGAGAAAACCCGCCTCAGTGCCGTGTTGTCCACTAAAAATCTCGCTTTGCGGTCGCCTGGGATCAAACCCGGCCGCCTTGGTGAGAGCCAAGCGGTCTAACCACTGAGCCACGGCGCGGCCTTTACAAGTAAGCGATTAGAAATGTAAAAAAAAATGTCTTTCATCTTCTCTCTCTCTCTCTCTGTCTCTCACACACACACATACACACACATACACACATACACACACATACACACACATACACACATACACACATACACACACATACACACATACACACATACACACACACACACATATATATATATATATATATATATATATATATATATATATATATATATATATATATATATATATAACATAATTATTCAAAATCATCGAAGCTGTCATCAAAATATTCAACTATACTGTGATACGTTCTGCTTAATAAGAATTTAGTCAGTTTAGATTTAACCTTAGCAGCTGACAGTATATTTTAGCCTTTCCGGAAGCTTATTAAGTAGTTTTGGACCAAAGTATTGGGGCTTAAGTTCAAAAAAGTTTTAGCCTGTGACCTTTAACTATATAGTTATTCTTTCTCCTTGTTTCATTTGTGTGGACATCGGAATATGTGGAGGTTATATTCCTGTTATGTACAAAAAGTATTGTTCCCAGAATAAATATACAGGGAAGAGTAATGCCCGATTTCACCAACAGATGTTAAAATCGACGTTAACAAATATAACGTAACAATTGTCATAACACTAAAACTAATGTTAAATTTATTGCATTTCACCAACCTGTTTTCTTAAAATGTTAACAAACCTGTGTTAACGCCAAGAAACTTGTAAATATCACAGTTATAGAAGGCTATGGATGATTTTCTGAACGTACTCCGATGCGCTTTTGTTTTCATTTTCGTCTGCACAAATGGCGGATGAACAAAATCATAAATAAAGTCGTGAGACAAATTTCTCATCGACGGAGAAAGAATTGTTAATTGAAATGGTGTCGAAGTGTAAGGATATCGTGGAAAATAAGAGGACGGATGTACTGAATGTAAAAGAGAAAGATGTCACGTAGGAAAATATTGGAAACGAATTTAATTCAAATGCATGTGTCACTTCTACAAGCACCCAACAACTTGTCAGTATTACGTAAATTTAAAACGAGGTGCAAAGAACAAGTGCCTTAAGCGTTTCAAGACGGGAGGCCAACAATGTATTATCCACATAATTCAGTGAATTATAAAATCGCAAAGTAACTTGAAGCTAAGGCGAGATAGTCATATTCCTTTCGATGCATGTTCTAACTCAGTATTACGTAAATTTAAAACGAGGAGCGAAGAAGGGCAAGTGACGAGTAACTTGAACGTTTCAAGACGGCACGTGGACAATGTATTATCCACATAATTCAGTGAATTATAAAATCGCAAGGTTATTGATACTTGAAGCAAAGGCGAGATCGGCATATTCCTTTCGATGCATGTTCTAACTCAGTATTACGTAAATTTAAAACGAGGTGCGAAGAAGGACAAGTGACTTGAACGTTTCAAGACGGGAGGTAGACAGTGTATTATCCACATAATTCAGTTAATTATAAAATCGCAAGGTTACTAATACTTGAAGCTAAGGCGAGATAGTCACATTCCTTTCGATGCATGTTCTAACCTCTCTTGTACTTCCGCAGTAACCTTCATAGCAACATGTTTCGACAGTCTATACCTCCGTAAAACAATTTTCTTCGGATAGTTCCTCAAAATCATTTGTCCTCATAGGCCGTACTCTATTATGAATGCCATTTAGACGGTCTTAAATATAGCAAATCGACATCAACAGCTGAGTTCATGCTCGCCATCTTGACTATCTACAATTGTTAAGGACTTAACATTAGAAATTCGGCTTGTTAGTTTAACATGAGATTTAACACGAGTGTTACGCTAACACTTGTTGGTGAAATGCAATTTTTGTTTTAACTATTGCTAAACTCGTGTTATGTCTTAACATTTATTGTTGAAATCGGGCATCAGTATGTTTAATTTTTTTAAATACGGCCGTATCGGGAAGCGAACCTAAGATCCCTCACACAGCAGGAAAGTGCTCTTCCCAGTGGTGAAAGCGTGTGGTATTTTCTCCTTTTGAGGCTGCTGTGTGAAATTATTTGGTGTTTATTTCCTGTTTAATGTAATTAATGGTCAGGGACGGTTTGATTAAGAAGCTTTTCCACTATTGGAAGGTAAGGCAAGTCTTTAAGGTTAGGTCAAATGACAAATGACGCAACCTGCCAGTTACATTGCATAACGGTTTCTTCCTCCGCGGATGGAGTTCAGATGATGTTTCCCTATGTAGTAAGCCACGATCTTTTTGTCCTTGCAAAGTATTCCAAGCGAAGATTAACAGTGATTCACAACTGTCTTAGGCACGTTTCTACAAACAATTATTAAAAATCAACCTGAGGTATGCACTTAAATGACATTCTTCAGGAGTACACTCGCTTCCATTTATGCTGTCCCTGCAGCTGTGGGTGGCATTCATCACGTTTCGCACATGCAGTGGCGTTCTGTTTGACGTGTACAGTTGCAGATTATTCACATATGAATATATTATTTTGAGCATAGCAGGATTATCCCACCAAATTACCTCTTTATTGGCAACATAATCTAATAATGTAATTATTTCTGTACAAACTCATAAACGGCTTGGTATCCACTGAAGAACTGCTTGACAGAATATGTTTTAATGTCAGTTCTGCTAATTTTAAAAATCGTCAGCTCTTTCAATTTAAGACTCCCAAAACAGTATCCCATAAAAATTCTCCCGTTGTTAGGTTGTGTGCGAAATACAATAAACTCTCTACTAAAATAGAGCTGGATTTTAGTTTAACTTACGAGCAGTTTAAAAAACAATTAAATATGGGAATTATTTGCATGTGATTTTCAGTTGTATTGCATAATGAGTTTAACATTTGCAATTCTAGTCTTATATAGTAGTTTAATATGTTTCATTTTTAGTCTTAGTTTTTTAATATTTTATTCCATTAATTGCATTCTCTTTCTTTTATATTCAACTTTGATCAATTATTGTTTACTCTGTTGTATCACTTATTTGCTTGATTAGTATACAATTTGCAATGTCTTGTCTTCAATAATAGCTTAATATATAGTGTATTTTTAATTTCTCTGTATTCCTTTTTGTATTTCTGTTTTGCATTTAGTCAAACTTGTGTAACTAAATTGCATGTAGCTACTGTAATTGGAGCTTTGCTCTGTTGTAGCACAAATGAAGAAAATAAAATAAAAAATAAATAAAATAAAATAAAAATATGTATTCAATATTAAATTATAATTAAATTATTAGTTATAATTATATACTATAATTAGTTATATTTTTTGTAATTTACGTCCTCCGACGTTTTCCTATCAGACGTGAATGGAATGGGTGAAATGATGCTCAAATGAGCCCAGGGTCCGTGTACCTTAGAGTTACCTGACATTCGTCTTCCAGGAAAATGGAAAACCCTGATAAAAACCTTATCCAGGTAACTCAACCTGAACGAAATTCGAACTCGGGACCTCTTGAACGTGAGGCAGACACGCTACCACCACGCGACTGAGGCGGGCAAACTATAATTAATTATAAATTATAATTTTTACACTAAACACAGTGGTGAAGCGTGACTTACAAAGCGTGGGAAGCTCCAAATAACAATAACTTAAATAACTAAAACTACTCTTCATTACTCTTTCTATTGTACAGTAACATGTAAGCCCTTCTTGCTTTGCAAGACTCTGGCACTACAAGCAGAGTTATTCCTGCTTCCCCTCTCCACTCAAATGTTCCAATTTTTCCTAGAGCTGGCGCTCACTGCATCAAGTATTAGAGGAAGTATGCAGTCCACACGCTTTTGCTAATAACTTAACTGTTACCATTTGCCCGCCTCGATAGCGCAGATGGTAGCGTGTCTGCCTCACGTTCAAGAGGTCCCGACTTCGAATCTTGGTCAGGCTGTGTTACCTTGATAATTTTTTTCCCGGGTTTTCCTTATCCTTAAAGGCGAATGTCGGGTAACTGTAAGCTCTATGGACCCTGGAATAATTTGAACATCATTTCATCCACTTCATTCATCGTCCGATATGACAACGTTGGAGGACGTATATATATATATATATATATATATATATATATATATATATATATATATATATATATAAAGAACATCAGTGAAGTGACCGCCGCGACTTCGTTGGTGGCATGTATATAGTTCACACAATTTTCAATGACAGAAGACAGTAAATTAGCTCCAACGGCACGAATAACACGCGTGATTATATTCTTAAGATCATTTACTGTTTCTGGCTTGTTGGTATAAACTCAGAGACAACATAACCAAACAAGAAGTAATCCAACGGCTTTAAATCACATGATCTAAGGGGCCAGTTAACTTCACCATCACGGGAAATTAGTTTTGGGTGAGCTATGGTCATGAACAACTTTGTATTGCATATTTCAAAATTTCTAAATACCGTGTTTTTAAATTATTCTAATTTTCCTTTCTTAGTTAAGCTGTTCACAGACAAAGGGTAATATTTGTTCTTTTAAAAATGCTGTTTTTTTTTAATTACAATTCATTTAAAAGCACAGTCTATTCCCATACAATTCGAGGGCTGTTCAATAAAGAATGATCACAATTTCTTTATTTGAAAACGCACCTTTACTCATCCTCATAATTTTGATGGTCCTTCTCAAAATAGTCTCCCCTGAATGCGATGCACTTGTCCCCTGCCAGTCTTCAAAGACATGCTGGAAACCATTTTTCAGAGATCCGTCAAAATTGCCTCCGCAGCCTTCATCATTGCTTCTGATGATAGATAATGCCTCCCATGAAGGCGTTTCTTCAAGTTAGGGAATAGAAAAAAGTCACATGAGGCTAAATCCGAACTATAGGGAGGGTGAGGGATGTACTTCACGTTGATTTTTGCAAGATACTCAGCAACAGCACTGACAATATGCGGCCGCGCATTATCGTGGTGCAGCATCCAGCCTGCTTCACGGAAATGTGGTCTTTTGCGCCTGATATGGACTTGCAATGTTTTCAGGACATCCCTGTGGTATTGCCCAGTTACTGATGTGTGTGCAGGTACAACATGCTGATAAACCATTCCATGAATATCAAAGAATGAGATGACCATAACTTTCCCAGCAGAAGCAACCACTTTTGATTTTTTGGGGATTGCTGATGAAAGAGATTTCCACACTGAGCTTTGTTGTTTGCTCCCAGGATGAAAATGATGTAATCAAGTTTCATCAGCAGTGATTGCGTTTGAAAGAGACGCCAGTTCTTTCTCTAACATCAACTTTAACTGCATGCAGACGTGAATGTGAATTCCTTTTGTTCGGGAATCAACAGTATTGGAACCCATCGCGCACAAACACGTCACATGTGTAATGTTGCTGTCACCAACGTGTGGGTGGCACCCAATGTAATGTTCAGTATTTCAGAAAGTGATCTTAAGGTAATTCGTCGATCCTCTCTCACAATGGCAGCAGCAGTGTTGATGTTTTCTTCCGTAAGAGCAGTAACTGCAGCACCGGGTCCACCTTCCTTTGAAATTGATTGTCTCCTCTCTTTAAACATTTTAAACCATCTTCGAGCTGTGCTGTAGGGAAGAACAGACTCTGCATAGGTCTCCTGTAACATTGTATAGGCCTCAACTGAAGATTTATTGAGACGAAAGCAGAATTTCAAAGCAGCATATTGTTCCTCGCGTGTTACCTCCATTGCAGTGGTAGGCGATACTGAACATGTCTGAAGTTACTTGGTTCTCACAGGCGGGAACCAGGAGTACCAGCAATGAAACAACTACGGTGTGTTTGTTTTACATTAAGCTAACAAAATATAATCACATTTAATTTTAGTGCGAAAAGTTATGAACGCAAAAAAAATATTATCATTCTTTATTGAAGAATTTGTTTAATCTAAACAAATTGCTAGACATTCTTGGTAAAATCAGCAGTTTTAAAACTATAAAGGTATAAAATGTATCTAGTTGGAGAGATGTTTTGAAATCCTTGCTCATCAGTAGAAGATACATTTTTAATGTTCTACTTTTCACAGAAATACATATGAACCGATTTCTGAAACTGCTTCCCTTTAGATTCGGGATTTCTATTCAAATCACGGTATTGAATTTTTGGAGGGAGCGTCTAGTACGTACGTGGTTAGATAAAATGGATGTGATAATCATTTGGATGGATACATCAAAGGAAATGTGAATGTACAATTCGCTTAAAATAAACCGTACATTCACTCTAGCGATAAAATCCCTTTAATGCTCAGAGGAACTGTTATTTGTCGTAAAATACTACACATTTGTGAAGAGACAGACCTTTTCCCAGATTACCAAAAATCCTTCACTCTCCGAATTACAAAATGAAAGTAGAGTCTGATAAAATGCTTTTGCTTAAGTCACGCTAATGTGCATCTTAGAGAGAGTTGAAATAGGAATTTGGAGCAAGATGGAATTTGCAGTATGGAATTACTGAATAGATTTCATTATTTCCTTTATTACAATTAAACATAGGTCTGTTTCTTCTTCTCTTGATATAGGGCAAAGTTCTATTCATTTATGGTCCTCTACCCCTTACGCTAATTTAGGTATCTGGTGACGGAGACACAACTATGGATCAGAGAGAGAAATGGAGGAATGGGGGATCAGCCCATTCAGGGAGGGGCGAACTGCAGGAAAGGAAAGATGATAATGGAGCAGTTAGTGGAATGATGGTGATGCAAACTGGAGATCCCCGAGAAAACTCGCCCCTGTACCTGCTTGTGACAAAGGGGAGCCCATTGCTACTCCGTCTGCTTGTTCTTAAGTCACCAGTTATAGCTAATTTCTATATGGAACACTTAGAACATAAAATACTTGCCACAGGTCCACTTAAACCATCTCATTTCTATAGATACGTGGACGTAATCCTGGCAACATGGATGACACAGTTTACCTGGCTTTCTTGCGCATCTCAAAAACTTCGACCTCAAATAAAGTTTACCATGGAAGTGGAGAACGATGGAACTCCTCCATTCTTAAATATTAAAAGCAGAAGCATTACTAACAGTGAAGTATTCTTCATATTTAAGTTTGAATTTATGAGTCACTATGTTTACACTCAAACTTCACTTACTTGTTGTTGTATAATTGAAACGTTTTCAAGATCATTTGATCTCATCATCAGCTGTTTGGTGACTAAATGAACCTACCTCTTCTTCCACTACTACGGAGCTCCGATCACTCTGCCATCTGGTGTTAGGGGCACTAAGTTTTAATACTTCATTTAATGCCGGGATTTCAAAATTTATAACTTTATCACGGTTTTTGTTTATGAATATTTTTTCCCAAATATCCAATTCTATGGGTGTACTTAAAGATTTTAACAGTTTAATGTTGTGGCCAATGTTGTGGTTTTCTGTCCAAAAATGGTGTGAAACTGCAGATTTTTCTGTTTGTTTCAACTTAATGTTCCTCTGGTGTTCTTTTTGCCTGGTTAACAAGTTTCTCTTAGTTTTTCCTATGTAGCTTTTTTCAGAGGTTTCACAATTAATCTGATAAATTCCTGATTTCAAATTGTTGGGGATTGTATTTTTCAGTGGTTTATTTAGCAGGTTCCTCAGACTGAATTTTTTTTGGGGTGCTAGTTTTATGTTTAGTCTTTTGAAGATTCGTTCAATATAGGTGAATTTTCTATATTGCCAATTTGTGTTATTAAGTGGTGTGAGAGTGGTATTTTTTGATCTTATCTTCAGTTTTTCCCTAACACCAGATGGCAGAGTGATCGGAGCTCCGTAGTAGTGGAACAAGAGGGAGGTTCATTTAGTCACCAAACAGCTAATGATGAGATCGAATGATCTTGAAAAAGTTTCAATTATACAACAACAAGTAAGTGAAGACTGATTGTAAACATAGTGACTCATAAATTCAAACTTAAATCCTCCATTCTTGTTTCAAAAAACAGCAACGGTACACTGGGGCATGCTGTAT
Organism: Mantis religiosa; assembly: GCA_030765055.1. Taxonomy (NCBI): domain Eukaryota; kingdom Metazoa; phylum Arthropoda; class Insecta; order Mantodea; family Mantidae; genus Mantis; species Mantis religiosa. The sequence goes on from CM060960.1 coordinate 30,548,025, forward strand.
ACTGCAAGCCTACACACACCGATCTCTATCTGAACGCCCATAGTTTCCATTATAAGTCTCAACGACTGGGAGTTCTCATTACACTGGCCCACAGAACTTTGTCTATCTCTGATCCCAGCCACTTAAAACAAGAATTACAGCACCTGAGACTCACTTTCCGTCAAAACGGCTACTCCGAATACGACGTTGAAGCCTCGATCACCAAAGCTAGGAAAGGGAAACCTGTAATACAGCAAGCGTTAGATAAGCCTACCGCTACAGCCTGCATCCCGTTTACCGGCAATCTATCCTGCAGAATCAGCAGAATTCTCGCCAAATACAACATCAGGACCATCCACAAGCCACCTCCGAAGACTAAACGTCTGTTGAGACCAGTGAAAGACAAACTGGCCTTCCAAGTTCCGGGGTTGTACCACATTTCCTATGAATGTAGGACACCGTATATAGGACAAACTGCAAGGACCTTCGCTTCCAGAATAAAATGCAACAGCTACTGGGAGCGGAGAGTTAAGGAGACTTTGACCACTTCCTCCGAGAGGAGCACGCTTGATCGTGATGCTGGATTTCATTCAGCTCCTCTGGGAAACCGGCATTAAAATGGATATCCGTCGGCTTAAGAAGCACATATCTATACAGCATGATCAAGTTAAGTAGTTACGTTCCTTTGACCCAATTAATTTTCTATACTTACGCCATCTCCTAACCTGACATTTAGCTTACTGAAAACATTCTTTTGTTCAGTAATGCATGTATTGATAGTGTTTTGTCTTTGTTTGTAGTTGTGTTAAATCCAGTGATATATTTGTGGTTATAAAATTTATTAAAATATCCTGATGTTGGGAGAGATGTACCCTCCCGGAACGTTATTTCTAATCGTCTTTTTATCTGGCTTGTTTCCCGATAAGGTCTCGAACATATTCATCGCAGGAAAGCTTCAGGTCATATTTGTGGTTTATTGAACCTATGTCCCAAGTGGGGCATCCCCGGGAGGAAAGATGAGGCGAGAGGAAACAGTGCAGTCATGAGAGTGCAGAGGGCAAGGTCTCTGCTATTTACTAGTTGCAAACTCTCCCTGCAGGCCAGCATATCCCGCATCCTTCCCCACCGTGGCCGGGTAACAGCCCACCAGATCGGTTCGGAGACCGGAAACTGCCCTACCAGCGGAAGCCTTTACCAGGAGCATATAATTCTGCCATGCAACGCCATGACACCCCGAAAGACAACACCAGATAAGAGATGATCTGAAATGATAATGAACATGAAATGGAGGGACAGGAAATTGTAGTTCGGCCACAGTGATCGAACGCGGGCCTTCCGAATGCAGGCCACAAAAATGCTGCACCTAAACAAGTTGTTATGTAAAAAGCTTTGTTTTTAGTTATGATGTTGAAGATAGTTGCAAATATACAAAATGTTCATTTTTATTCGTTATTTCCCGCCCTCCGATTGAGCAAGAATGACATCATAGTTGACTGGTGAGTCTATCTAGAAATCATAGCGCCCTCTACGGAATAGAAGCGGTAATCTTTGCGGAACAGTAAGCAAATTACAGAAAATTGACCCTATCTTCCATTAATTGTGCCTAATAGTGGTCCGAACTATATAGCCCGGGCCTTAAAGTACTTACAGCATAGTAAGTCGCCATCAAGGTAGTTGTCTCATGTGTTTATGAGAACTCCTAAGTGGTTTACCGGAAGAAACACGAGACAGTTGGAGAATTTAATGTCATATTGGCACGTTGGCCATAGTAGCTCAAATGGTTAGAGCGGCTGGAGGGAAACCAGAAGATGCGTGGTTCAAATCCCGGCTATGGCATTGAATATTTCATTCTGGCTCTACCCTTCCATAATGCGTCCTACACACGGCTAGTGTGAAAGAACAATTAATTTTAATTATTTCAGAAAGTCTGAAGGCACATATTTGTGGTTATATTTTGATATCATTCTTTATAGTGGAATGCAATACTACCCTTATTAGGGTAGAGAATATACAGTGTAGAGAAACTAAAAGTGTTGCCAAAGTTATCTTTACAACCTCTCTTTACGATAATGTATCTGTTTTGCGAATGGTGTAGTTATATGTTAATGACTTGTCGAGTGTTTAGGGGGTAGTGTATGCATTATGAATGCCCGAGTACGTCACATAGATAAAGATAAGAAGGTAAAATGGAATTGAAGTAAAGGTCCCTGTGAAGTTGCATTAGCGCTAATTGCTGTCAAGTGGGGAGCAAGCAGTCAGTTAAAAGCATATGGCTCTACTCTACCAAAGTAGCTTGTCTTGTGGCTTTATCTCTCTCACCTAATGGCTGGTGTCGCTCGATACTTTTCTCAACTTGTCTGATGGAATTTTACGGAAGTAAAACCCAACTCCGTCTCTAATTATCTTTTCAACGAGGTGATTCTCGTTTGTGATAAGCTGACACGTAGAGACAAGCAAAATCGTTAGAGCTGCTTTTAGAAATTAAAAGATTTCTACAAAAAATTGCACCTAAAGGATAGTACGGTGTGGTGGATTTATTTGAAGCCTTCATGTCTTATCCTCGAAAGTCACTAGGCCGCGCCGTGGCTCAGTGGTTGGACCGCTTGGCTCTCACCAAGGCGGCCCGGGTTCGATCACAGGCGACCGCAAAGTGAGATTTGTGGTGGACAACACGGCACTGGGGAGGGTTTTCTCCGGGACCTCCGGTTTCCCCCGCCATCTCATTCCACCGGTGCTCCATCTTCATCTCATGTATCAGCAGTGTCACCACCTGAAAATTCGCATTACTGAACAAATGACTGTTTTCATTAAATTAAATGCCAGGGCTGGAGATGGCGTTGAGTATAGAAAATTGTGTCAAAGAAACGTAACTACTTAACTTGATTATCAAGCTGTATTGATCTTTGCTTCTTAATTCGATGGATTTCGATTTTTAAGGCCGGTTTCCAAGAGGGTCTGAACTGAAATCCAGCATCACGATTAAGCGTGCTCCTTTCAGAGGAAATCGCCAAACCTCCTTAATTCTCCGCTCCCAGTAACTGTTGCATTTTGCCAAGATGGTCGTCTTCCGAAAGTTGGCTCTATGGTCATTATCAAAACAATGCTCTGCCAGCCCAGACTTCTCAGGTTGCATTAAGGGTATGTATGACTGAAATTTTCAAATTCTGAACTAATAATGCTAGCTTTTTCAAATTTACACCATAGGTGTAGTATAACGTAAACATGTTACAACCTAAATTTAAACCATTTTTCTCCAGCAGTTTAGAAATTATGATACATTTTGTATGTTTTTTGTTACGTCACTAAAAAAGTCCCTTGCGACAAAATATTTTGAATTTTGGTCTAATATTTTAACCCTATGTTCATAATACACATACTTTTTGAAATTGCTCTGGGTTTTTCTGTGTCTCCTTTAGTTTAGGTCACACAAATTTTTTAATTTACAAATATTCTTTTTTTGTCTGAAAACTGGAAGTTTTGTGTTTGAAAATTAAAAATATATGCTTATATACATTTCCCAATAAAACCTAGGGCAATTTCCATTCCTCATGATATTCTGAACCTGTGTAGGAAATTTCATGAATGTAGTACAAAAACTGCATCGCAAGGAGCATTTTACAGGAAGAAAAATGCTGAAAATATGAACATTGAGAAAACAGCGATTATAGATTTGATTGCATAACTCACATTAAAATCCACCAGGCTGATAGGTTGGACCCTCAGATTTCTTTTTTCTCTCCTCTGTTGCTGCTTTTTCCACCTTTTTCTTCTTTAGATGTTGCTTTTCTTCTGCACAACTTCGCTTCTTGCTTTGCAGGATACGAGTCTGATCTCGCTGCACTGAAGTTTTCCTTGCTGTGTCTACTACACTTTCACCTCTGATATTTTGCTGCAGCTCCAATGACTTAAGACTACCCATGTTAAACTCACTGATGCTTTTAATAACAGCAAGATCCAATTTTTGTTTTGATATGAAAACTTCCTTTGGGCGCTTATTCCATATGACATGATGCAAAGATTCATTGGCATTCTGTGTTTTTCCTGTTTTGCACCTCTCTAGTAATGTTGTAGAAGCCAGCCTCCGATATATTGGCAACATTTTAGGAACTATTTTGTCTGAAAGCCTTATTTAAGAACGGAAAACAGACAAAGAATGTGGATGTAGGCAAAAGAGGGCGTGTCTCTGACAGAGTTTAAAGGCCACCGACATTTAAATAAGCATTTAAAAATGGCGTCCGGAGGCAAATTATGCACTTTTCACATTCGGGAATGTCTAAATTATTTTATTGAATTAAAATAAAAAAATTCGTTATTTTCACGATTTTCATGAAATTTCAGTCATACATACCCCTAAACGAATGCTCCGTTCATGTTCGATTATTCTACTAGCGATGGTCCTTCCGGTTTGTCCTATATACGGTGTCCCACATTCACGGGTAATGCGGTACACTCCCGGAACTTGGAAGTCCAGTTTGTCTTTCACTAGTCTCAACAGATGTTTAATCTTCGGAGGTGGCTTGTGGATGGTCCTGATGTTGTATCTGGCGGGAATTCTGCTAATTCTGCCGGATAGATTGGCGGTAAACTGGATGCAGGCTGTAGCGGTAGGTTTATCTGACGCTTGCTGTATTACAGATTTCCCTTTACTAGTTTTGGTGATCGAGGCTTCAACGTCATATTCGGAGTACCTCTCTTGACTGCCTCGTTGAATGGTTCGATACTTGGCGCATATGTCTAATCACTCAAAAGACCACAGCTAAGATTTTTAGCTTACGTCACATCTCCAACTCTCCCGAATTGCATATTAAGCATGAATCAATTCCCTGGCTACCTCCTACCACCTCCGTCAAATACCTTGGAGTAATGCTGGACACTAGACTTACTTGGCGAGCCCATATTGATCGACTCATCTCGTTGGCATCAGGACGACTTTCAAAACTTGGCCCGCTACTTCACAGACACACTCCTCTTGGGATTGAATGCTCTCTGCTTCTCTACAAATCTCTTGTCCGGCCACTTATCACATATGCTTCCCAGGTATGGGGTTCGGCTAGCAACACTCATCTCCGAAGGCTACAGGTCCTGCAAAATCGATTTATGCGCATCGCCACGGATGCCCCTTGGTACGTAAGAAATCAACAACTGCATAAAGAACTTGGTCTCCTTCCTCTTCACCAGTACATACGTCAGATCGCCTCCCGCTTCTTTTCAAACCTGCCAGATGTTCCAGGAGCTGTGATGTACGACATCGGCGTACGAACCCGCCAGCCCACGCGCCTGAAGAGACGACTCCCACAGGATCTCCTCCTTAGTGACTCTGATTGAAAAAACTATGATTATTGTTTCACAATGACTGTTGTTCTTATCTCTTTGATTACTTGTTTGTTTTAATTAACTTATTTTTCTCTTGTTTCACAGTGTTAAGAAGATAATAGGAGCCAACTTGGTTTTCCTTAATATATAGTTCATAGAGATTCAATTAGCCAACAAGGATCTGTAAAGCATGTACTGCTGCTCGATCATTGAATAAAATAAAATAAAAAAAATATTCGGAGTAGCCGTGTTGACGGAAAGTGCTGTAGTTCTTGTTTTAAGGGGCTGGGATCAGATATAGACAAACATCAACTTACCTGTCAAATCCCATAAATAACTCTTGGTATATTTTGTCGATAGGCATTTTTTTTTAATGGAGGGAGGTTGGTTAAATAAAAAAAAATGTTTTGTGGAAGAGTGAGTAGGGAACGTTACGTGAATAGAGTCACATCAGATATTACATTTTTAACTTTATAGCTGTAAGTTATCCAGGGATGAATTCGTTTCGGGTAAATTAAACCGGATGCAACGTGTGTTTAATATCTGGAGGTAGAAACTTGCAGAAATGTTTTAATTACGCTTTCAGCTGTAATGCCTCTTCGATGAAGTAACACAATCTCTCCTTGGAGAGAAGTAAGAGGAAGTCGTAAACGAATAAAACTGCTTGCTTCCACAGACACTCATAACACTTTCATGATGTTGACTATTGATGTTGAACATCCTGGCATCATCATCTTAAACTTCCCTTCTTTTACGACTTTCGCACGGATTTCTGTTCTTCATTAACTTATCTTCTATTAGTAAAAGGGACTGAAGTGCAGGGAGAAAAGGGGGAGACCTGGAAATTCTCAGATGGAAGTAAGGCACCAATTTGCCTTCATGAAAATATGTCGCAGATTGGAAAGGTTAGAATCAAACTGAAAAAATCAGTGCCATAGCTGGGAGTTGAACCGTCCGGATGCTCTAAGCATTGAATGCGAGCTTGACAAATTCTCTAGCTGACTAGTATTTTCCCTGTAAATCACTAGGGGCTCTCATATAGAATGAGATACACACCTTTTGTGGTGACTTATCTATATGTTCTTAAGTTTCAGGCTTCATATTTAGATCAATTATTAGTTTAATTGTTGCAAATTAATTGTTCTGTCACACTAGCCGTTGTAGGACAAGGTTTTCAAACGGCAGTCAGACTGCAAAATTCAATGTCATAGCCGGGATATGAACCACGGATAACCCGGTCTCCGTCATGCTGGCAGTGGTTAGAGCAACCGGACCATTATAAGATTTTTTTTTAATTTACGTCCTCCAACGTTAGGTCATATCGCACGGTGAATGAATTGGGTGAAATGATGCTCAAATGAGTCCAGGGTCCATGGAGCTTACAGTTACCTGACATTTGTCTTGAAGGATAAGGGAAAACCCCCCGGGATTTGAACCACGGGTCTTCCGGTCTCCGTACAACCGCTCTATCCATTGAGCTACTATGGCCAACGTGCCGATATGACATTAAATTCTCCAACTGACTCGTGTTTTTCCCGGTAAACCACTAGTAGATCTCATAAACACATGAGACAAGTACCTTAATGGCGACTTACTATGCTGTAAGTACTTTAAGGCCCGGGATTTATAGTTCGGACCACTATTAGGTCAATTAATGGAAATTAATTGTTCTTTCACACTAGCCGTGTGTAGGACGCACTATGAAAGGGTAGAGCCAGACTGAAAAATTCAATGCCATAGCCGGGATATCCGCTTTCGGCTGGACGGAGACCAGAAGATCCGTTGTTCAAATCCCGGCTAAAATCCCTCCTACCTCTGCAATGGAGGTAACATGCAGTTAAAGTTGATGTCAGAGGAAGATCCGGAGTTTCTTTCAAACGTAATCACTGCTGATGAAATTTGGCTACATCATTTTGATCCTGAGAGCAAACAGAAAAGCTCAGTGTGGAAATCCCTTCATCACCAACTCCCAAAAAGCAAAAGTTGTTGCTTCTGCTGGGAAAGATATGGTCATCTCATTCTATGATATTCATGGAATTGTTTATCAGCATGTTGTACCTGCACACACATCAGTAACTGGACAATACTACAAGGGTGTCCTGTAAACATTGAAAGTCCATATCAGGTTCAGAAGACCACATTTCCATGAAGCAGGCTGGATGCTGCACCACGATAATGCGCGGCCTCATATTGCCAATGTTGTTGCTCAATATCTTGCAAAAATCAACGTGAAGTGCATTCCTTACCCTCCCTATAGTCCGGATTTGGTCCCATGTGACATTTTTCTATTCCCTAACTTGAAGAAACGCCTTCGTGGGAGGTATTATCCATCATCAAAAGCAGTGGTGAAGGCTGCGGAGGCGATTTTGAAGGATCTCTCAAAAATGGTTTCCAGTATGTCTTTGAATACTGGCAGAAACGTTGGGATGAGTGCATCGCATTCAGGGGAGACTGTTTTGAGTATGACCATCAAAATTATGAGGATGAGTAAAGGTACGTTGTTAAAAAAAGTTGTGACCATTCTTTATTGAACAGCCCTCGTTATTGGACTGTTAGGTGTGTCCAATCCGTAGTCTAGTGATATGGACTTGGTCTTTGCGTATCAGTTTCCGGAGAAGATATGTTTTAGAGTGTTTTCTAATCTCGTTCAATTTGCTAGATGATTTTTCCCATGCTGTTTGCTAATGCTTAAGCAAGATTTTAAATACTAATCTTGCAGCATCTTTATAAGGTACAGTTACCTGTTCATGAATTGGGAGTCTTGTGGCTTCCCTAGCGGCGGAGGCTGAGTCTTCATTACTATAAATAACCTGGTGTGATGGTATTCAGATTATGGTTAATTTCCTACCTTGTTTTATCAAAAGTGATGATAGATCATGCATTACGTGGACTAACTCGTTTGAAATGAAGATGTCTTCTAGGGCTTGTATACTGGATTGAGAATCTGTATGCATAGCATATGGTTTATTTTTAGTTATCTAAAAAACTGAAGCTGCTGACAGTGAAGTAAACTAGGTTATTAATAATAACTAAACACAACTTCACTATTTACTTATCTTATTTAATCCTGGGACCGGTTTCAAAGCAAAACATCTGCTTCATCCTCAGCCACTCAGCTTGACACTCACCCACTTACTGACTGACTGACCTTGACCACTACCGGAGTTTGAAGAATAGCTCCTTATCTAACTGCCATCTACCGGGACAACACAAACTTATTGATGGCATCTATTGGAGGGATATCAAAATTCATTACGCGATCTTTATTTTTCAAAATAAATATCTTCTCCCAAATCATTAAATCTATCGGTTCTTTCAATTGTTTCAATAATTTAACTTCTGGATTTACTTCATGATTATATGACCAAAAATGATCAGCCACTACCGATTTCTCGGTCTGTCTATATTTAATATTTCTAAAATTTTCCTTCGCTCTGGTTTCTAAATTACGCTAGGTTCTACCAATATAGATCTTATCGCATTCCAAACAGTTAACTTGATAAATACGAGATTTTTTGTTTTCTGAAATTTTGTCTTTTTTAGAAAACTGTAGTAAATTCTTTATACTGTAATTATTATGAGGTGCTAGTATTATACCCACTTCTTTGAAAATTTTTTGGAACTTTTTATTTGCCCATGGATGATAAGTAAATTTTTTGAAAATATAATCTTTTTTTTTTTTTTTTTTTTTTTTTTACTGTTTTAAGAGTGGAAACATCATTAACATTTGTTTTGATATTTAAATTTTTATACTCTTCTGATTATAAAATCTTTATTAAAGCCGTTAATTAAAACAGTGTTTATAATATGTTTATATTCCGCATTAAATTCTTCTTCGTTTAGAGGTATGTTTATCAATCTGTAAATCAAACTATAAAAAACAGCAAATTTGTGTGACATAGGGTTAAAACTTTTATTTTTTATATAATTATCCGTGTGAGTTGACTTTCTATGGATGCCAAAATTTAATTTATTCTTATTTTTATTATCTTTATATTTAGAAAGGGGATATAACCATTGTTTTCAATTTCTATTGTGAAGTTGATAGCTCTATCCTGTGAATTTAGAAGTTTTAAAGCATCATCTATATATCTCTCAGGAACTATGGCAAAAATGTCATCTACGTATCTATACCATATTTTAAAAATTGAAGGAAAAGCTTTAGTGACTTCTATTTAAAAAAAACTCATAAATAGATCAGCAAAAGAGGGTGAAAGGGGACTATCCATAGCTACTCCTAAAATTTGTTGAAAAAAATTTCTTTACTTTCAATGGAAATTTTTTTCAACAAATTTCAGGGGTAGCTATGGGTAGTCCCATTTCACCAATTCTTGCTGATCTATTTATGAGTTTTTTTGACGCGTTTCGTCAGTATTCCATAGGTCTTCCAGAATGTGGTAAATCTTTAGTGTTTTCGTCTCTATAATTGAAACTTTGGTAATATCGCTGTGCCACCCGCTAATTAATGACACCTCCTTCCACTTCACACATTCTTAGGGCTGCGACAGCGGCTTTATAATCTTGTTTGCACTAGTGTTTTAAAAGTACTCTAAGTTGAAACTTTATTATCTCTATTTTGTGATTGTTTATTAACAACTGAAGAGTGATACATACTTGCAGTGTACGCAACACTAGTCATGACATCCTGTAAACACCAATGCCAAGCCAAAGAAATTCAATAATTTTTTCCAAAATACCAGAATCAAGAAACCGGCATTTGTTATGGGACAACCTAATGTAATTGAGAGAGATTTGAAACTCTTCAATGTTATGTTGTTCAAACTTTGGTCATAGAGTCCTTAAAATTAGTTTTGAATCATAGTTTTCATTTTAAATACAACACTCTACGTATTTGGAAATGTTAGTGCAGGAAGCTACATTGCTGTCAGTTTATTAGCTGTGGAAGTGTTTGATATGAGTATAAAAAGCTATTGTTGGTAGTAATTAAGAACGTGTTCAGACCGCTTCCATTTAAGTTTCTTGCCTTCCCAAATCCAATTTCCTAACGCGTCTGCAATCGGGTCGCCTACGGGTCAACTTTTTGCGACGTTTTCTTTGGAACATGCGTCTAAGCGCATTAGAATCAATGGCGAAAAGCGGGTTCGGTAAGAACGTGTACAAAATCGCATTTCGGTAAGTTTCTGTCATCGTCAAATTAATAATCATTCTCATCCTGTGGTAGCTGCAGCGCTTTTGTTCTTATATTTTAGACATCTGACTTCGGAAGCTGCATAATATTAGTTGTAAATACCTGTGTGAGATCCTAATTCTTAAAATTGCTCCTGGATGTGTTGTTATTGTTGTTATGTGGTTTATTATTATAATTACGTCTCATTCACTTAATAAATGCTGTATTGCTGCAAAAATTCCAGATCACTAATTATTAACCAATATAAGCGAGCGAACGACGTGGCATAGCGGAGCTAAGACAGTATGCCTTGGTCCCTGGCCACGGAAAGTGCTCCGGGTTCGATCCCAGCCATGTGGTGGGGATTTTAGATCCCGGGTATAGGGCCGGTGTCCACTCATGTGAGGAAAGTGAGTAGCTTACACTAGGTAAGCGGCCCTGGTCACGAAAACCAACGTTCCGTCTGGGGAACTACTGAGCCACGGGGCGGCCTGTCTCGGCGATGCATAGAAGGATAATTGCTATGAGAGAAACGTTTTCTCTTCCTGTAGCCCCGAAAAAATCTTGGGTATGGTAGGTCGGCCACGGGAATCGAATCCAGACCTCCCGAATGCGGGCTACAGTCGAAACCACCTGAGCCATCCCGCTGGATGGCTACAGGTAATAAACCTAACCCGAAATCCAACCCAGTGCACTCTTTATTCAGGGACTGTTTTGAAATGTGCAGTTATTTCCTCTAAAAGGTGCTATATTATTTAATGTTCTTTATATTTAAATAGCGTCCATTCTTATGAGTTATAACTAGACATCGGATCCCGTACACCTTAACAATCAATGTACTACACAGGTGCTATACAAGGCCAAGCGGGACATCAACAAACGTCCGTGTCAACAAGTATAAAATCTGTTCAGTTAACTGGTGTGCACTGCGGCCGCTGCCTTTGACGAACCCTCATAATCGTTTTACAACCCCCTCCCTCCTACCCCCAGACCTCTCTGCAAGGTTGCCACCTTTCTCGATACGTAATGGGTATCGTACGAGGTTTCGTCTAAATAAATTATCTTATGTCCATTACTGCAAAACTTCCTTAGTTTTGACAAGGATATCGCCAAGCTACAATTCTACTGTGTTCCATAATAACCCTTATCTTATTCAAAGTGCGGTATTTGAAACCCAGCTCCTTTAGGAGACCGCGCAAAGTGCAGTGCCTATAAGGACAATCACAAATTTCTTGCAAATGTGCAACCAATTCGTCTAAGGTGGGAGCTCTCCCTTTTGCATAGAATCTATAAATTTATCGACGAATTAAATCGCATGTGAAATTATCTACTTTATAGAAACGTTTCCTTTTGTTTTCACACGTGATCGGCGTCTTTGGTATTCCTTTTGTCACAATATTTCTTACTGTATTTCCCTGAATATCCAGAATTTATCATCAGGCTCATTGCACGACCTCTTACCAAGATTATTTGTCAGCACATATTCATGTGTTCAAAACAAGCGCTTGAATTTGCTTAGAAAGAGTTCCCGTTATAACTTTGTTTTTTGAGGGTTTTCCTGTAATATAACTCGTTCCAGTTATTTACACTATTGTCATCACTTTGATTATTTTCACTGAAAGTTATCTACCAGTGCATTTCCCTCCCACGGTCTCCACATCGTGACACACAACAAATTCCTGCACGTAATGAAACAGATCAACTGGAAGTAGGAACTTTGGCAACTGAGACTCCACGTGGAGTAGACATGCAACTGTCACTTTGAGAAAATCAGGGTTGCTATTGGTTCACAACGACAGTGTTCCATTTGTGAAGTGTGGAGATAGATTTATGACGGTCATTAGTGGGCGGGAGGGTGAGTTCCCTTTGGGGTGCACACGCGTTCACTAAACAGACTTTACCTAAGCGCTGTGTGTACACTCTGGTACGGATACAAAGTGTAAGCTACATTACAGCATGCCATCCTTGTAATTGTTTTCGTAGCGGGAATTACAGTGAACAACCATGTTCATTCGTAAATTGTTGCATGTCAATTTTCTGCGCCTCTCACTGAAACAATATAAAAATATTGGGAGAAAGTTCGTTCAACATCACATGACGTTAATGGTGCATATGAGTAGTACAAATCATTTTCATATATTTGTCCGAGACTTTGTTTATTTCTTATATTACGCAGCAATGAAAATCTAGTGTTTTTGTGTTAAGTACTGGACAATTTATTTTTTGTTCGTTTGTTAGATGGTGCATTCTTTATATTGTTAATTTTTGCAGACACCACATCGACTGTTTTAGACAGCTCGAAATTACATTCTTTAAGCTCTTTCACCAAGGCGGCCCGGGTTCGATCCCAGGCGGCCGCAAAGTGAGATTTGTGGTGGATATCACGGCGCTGGGGCGGGTTTTCTCCGGGACCTCCGGTTTCCTCCGCCATTTCATTCCACTGGTGCTCCATCTTCATCTCATGTATCATCAGTGTCACCGCCTGCGGTGCCGTATGTAGTAAAAGCGGGCGTTAAACACTACACACATTTCAAGCTCTTTAATGGTTGTTGCTAATACCCAAAACTTTCGATTTATAAAATGGAGATTGTCCAATAATTGTTGTGAAAGTAAAGCTATTAACATAATATGTCAAACACTTTCCACTCATTGGAAGACAGATCTACTTGCATGGCGAGCAGTAGTGAAACTAAAGCTACGCGTTGCGAAACGGACACGTGTTGTCCCGGGGACTGACGTCAGCAGTTACATACTGCGAAACTCGTAAACTTCATATCCGTTTAAAGTGTACGCGATCCGATGTCTGGTTATAAACATAGCAGCAGAGACGGTGGACACAGATAATGTATGCAATGATATGATTTTTGGGTAAGGAATTTTGAGAGCGAAACGTCCCAGGCAAGAGTACCTTGCAGATATTTACCAGTTACAAGAGTTAAGGAAAGACTAACAACATTTTTAATTTGGTGCGATTTGAACGACGGAGCTCTAGAATGTTCAGACCATAATTATACAGTAAAACCTCGTTAACCCGGGCAAGTAAAAAACAGTGATTGTGTTATTTAGCATTTATTTTATCTCGCATTCGAGATACACCATTTGTGGCGACTTACTATCGTAAGTACCTGAGTCCCAGGCTTCATCATTTAACTCAAGTACTTTGAGTATGCGAGAGCCCTTAGTGGTTTACCGGGGAAATATACGAGTCAAATGGAGAATTTAATATCATAACGGCAAGTTGGCCATGGTAGCTCAATAGGTTAGACCGATTGGACGGGAACCAGGAGATCCGTGGTTCAAATCCTGGCCGTGAAATTGAATTTTTCAAGTTGACTCTATCAAAAACCTTAGCATATATACGGCTAGTATGAAGAATTGATTAATTTCCATCAATTAACTAAAATAATACGAGTTAAATGATGAAGCCTGGGACTCAATTACTTACAATAGTAAGTCGCCAGAAATGGTGTATCTCGGCTGCGAGAGCCCTAGTAGTTTACCGGGAAAATATACGAGTCAAATGGAGAATTTAATGTCATGACGGCAAGTTGGCCATGACAGCTCAATGGGTTAGAGCGACTGGACGGATATCAGGAGATCCTTGGTTCAAATACTGGCCGTAGCATTGAATTTTTCATTTATCCTACTAAAATAGTTTATAACAAGCTATGTATGCAGTAATGAATTGGGGAGTGGTAACCAAAGAATTGCAGCTAGAGCGAAAGTTTACAAAAGATTAATATCGAAGAAGGAGAACACCGGTAACAGTTTTATTCAATTTGTCTTCGCGTTTTTCTTATTTTATTTTCAGTTACTTCCTAATTCTTTTCATTCACAGCACACTTCCTCTTTTTTCAACGATTTCGCTGCATGCCTTCTGGTTTTCTCTCCCCTCTGTCGCGTATTTCTCCCCAGTCTCCCGTTGTTATTGTTGCGTCCCTGTCCACATATTCTTTACATTTTCTCTTTCTTTCGAATGGAGCTATATTTTCCTCTGAGATGATACAAGAGAGCAAAGGATCAGTCCTGACTAGCAGCGTGGTCGTTATTTTAGCCTTTTGTAAGGATTTACTTCTTTACCCGTTCCAGTATGCACGTCATATCTGCAACCGATGTTCAAATCTTTGTGTCTGCACAGATAATCTCAAGCCATACCGCAATCGAGCTTACATATTTGGAATGCCTACATAAGAAGCCCCAAGGTTCGTGCAGTATGGGGTGTTGCATTGTCCTATTGCAATAGAATATATTTAGGTTAACTAATGGAAGGGTATCTCAAGGGTCTCAAAATTTCATGATCTCGTTTAGTTGTTGAGAATAAAGAACCGCATCGCTTGCCCCACGTTTGGAACATATCTTTAGTGGATCACAGTTTTAAAATTCCACCAGGCATACTAAGTTACTTTGGGACCAAACTGATTCGTTTAACGAAGACTTTAGCAGGTTAGCGGGGAACAAGCCACTGTTTAGTGACATCAGGTTTTCGGTAATATACCCATTTTTCATCACAAGTGACAATTTTTCTGACAGCTCTATCATACATGAGATTTTTTTTATCCAGATTTATTGAACCCTATTTTACACAGTGGTATATTAGGGTTAGAGTTGATACATTAAAATATACAATTTAAACAAAAATATTTTAATTACTAGAGGGAAGAAAATATGTTATACTCTAATGCATATTAATTTAAACTATTTCAGACGTTTAAACATTGAGTTTATAAACATCATGAAGTACTTATACTGTTGTGGCTTCATTAGTAAAGATGTAAGCGGAGCAGAAAATTCAGTTCCTAGAGAGTCTAGCTTGAATATTAATTCTTGTTTTTCTCTCTCCAGAAAATGGGACAACAAAAAAGGAGATGAACCACAGTTTGAAATTCTTCACCACGCATGCACTCGGGGTTGGATGTTGTTGTGGGTTTCGATGCCCCGAAGTTACGACATATGTAGCAGGATTCCTCCGTTGTTGTGGGTTTCGATGCCCCGAAGTTACGACATATGTAGCAGGATTCCTCCGTTGTTGTGGGTTTCGATGCCCCAAAGTTGCGGCATATGTAGCAGGATTCCTCCGTTGTTGTGGGTTTGGATGCCCCGAAGTTACGAGATATGTGGCAGGATTCCTCCGTTGTTGTGGGTTTCGATGCCCCGAAGTTGCGGCATATGTAGCAGGATTCCTACGCTGTTGTTGGTTTCGATGCCCCAAAGTTGCGGCAACATATATAGCAAGATTTGTGCTGGTATCTCGTTTCCTGTCGTTGGTCTTACTTCGTCGATCTTACCTTCGTCCAAAATATTATGACTTGCTGAAGAGTATGTTCCCCGAAGTTATCAGGAAAATCCTTAATTACGCCTCGGCTAGCTTTTAATATTCTTTTGTTATATTCTTACTTACGAGCAATGAAAACTCTAAGTTACAAGGATGGTAACGAGTGAAAAAACCATTAAGATTTTTAATTTGAATTTCTATAAGAAATCAATCTTTTCTTTATTTCTTTTAACATCAAATCCGTTACAGTTATCACGAAACTTTATACTGTGATTGGAATCAATGTAATACTTCAAATTGAACTAACACTTAAATATTTTCGAGCAATCTAAAAAGCGTCCGATCTCTTATATTACGTTTACACGATTGGTCGATTTACTACTACGTCACTACATTACGTAATACAATTATTACTATGGCCAATCACAAAATTACAAATATTTTTACACAATTTTGTTTGTTTTTCTTTTATAAATTTATACATTTTTTCTAACCCTTTCTAAATATAAATCGAAGTGTAAAAAGATAAATAACTGATAAAAAATCCGATTTTTATCTACACTCTAGAGGATAGATTGTTTCTCCAGACTGTGACAAATGAATACATTCGTTTCGCACCCAGATAGAGAACGGAGAAGTTAAACAACTTCAGTTTTAAATGTTGCGTTTTCTAACATGCCAGAATGCTGTGTTAATATAATTAGCTTTTGCTGCTTTTTTCCTCTTTTGTTTTTATACTCGGTGCGGTAGTGTAGTTGTGAAACCCAAGGGATTTTAGCAAGAGTATGATGTTAACAGGTTCTCCCGTAGGAAAGCTTAATGTTGGATAGTTTAGATGCCATAACCATTTGGCTACACCGTGTGAGACCGTAATAACAGCGGTACAGTTGTGACTATAAACATCGCAAAGCTCTTTAATGCAAGGATTTTGTTGTGGGATTCAGCAGTAACGAAGAGATGTGTCACCAAATTCGACGTAAACATATGAAATACGCAAAGCGAAGACTTAAGTAAAATAACCACTAAAACCTGTAGATCATTCCACAAGTATTAACGAAGCTTAAAAGCTAGCTAAAATCCCAAAGGCTTTCGTGTACGTGATTCCTTATATTATGGTTGTTATCAAAATCTCTTATGCCCGATTTCACCAACAAATGTTAAGACTTAACACGAGTTTAGCAATAGTTAAAACAAAAATTGCATTTCACCAACAATTGTTAGCGTAACACTCGTGTTAAATCTCATGTTAAACTAACAAGCCGAATTTCTTATGTTAAGTCCTTAACAATTGTAAATAGTCAAGATGGCGAGTATGAACTCAGCTGTTGATGTCGATTTGCTATATTTAAGACCGTCTAAATGACATTCATAATAGAGTACGGCCTATGAGGAGAAATGATTTTGAGGAACTATCCGAAGAAAATTGTTCTACAGAGGTATAGACTGTCGAAACAAGTTGCTATGAAGGTTACTGCGGAAGTACAAGAGAGGTTAGAACATGCATCGAAAGGAATATGGCGATCTCGCCTTAGCTTCAAGTATTAGTAACCTTGCGATTTTATAATTCACTGAATTATGTGGATAATACATTGTACTTATGCTGTAAGTACTTTAAGGCCCGGGCTTTATAGTTCGGACCAGTATTAGATCAATTAATTGAAATTAATTGTTCTTTCACACTAGCCGTGTGTAGAGTACTTACAGGTTGTAAGTCGCCATTAAGGTAGTTGTCTCATGTGTTTATAAGAACTCCTAGTGGTTTGCCGGAAAAACACGAGTCAGTTGGAGAATTTAATGTCATATCGGCACGTTGGCCATAGTAGCTCAATTGTTAGAGTGGCTGGACGGAGACCAGAAGATCCATGATTCAAATCCCGGCTATGGCATTGAATTTATCAGTCTGACTCTACGTTTCCACAATATAGCCTACACACGGCCAGTGTGAAAGAACAATTAATCAGCATTTTTATGGTTACTACGTAAGCCCCTTTATTATTCCAGTTCTTATCCCATATTAATTTTCTCCAGTTTTCAATTTCTTTACACTCCACTACACAATGTTCTAAGCTTTTCTTTGCACATATAATGGACTCCTTTGGTGAAACCATCTCAATATGGCTCCGGTCCTTAACCAAGCTAAACTCTCCCTCTCATATACAGGATGTTACAAAAAGGTACGGCCAAACTTTCAGGAAACATTCCTCACACACAAAGAAAGAAAATGTGTTATGTGGACATGTGACCGGAAACGCTAAATTTCCATGTTAGAGCTCATTTTAGTATTTCTCTTAAAATGTAAATTGAAATCATTCGTGCAGACAAATGTCAAAATACCCATTGTGGTTCATGCACGATGGAGCTCCTGCACATTTCAGTCGAAGTGTTCGTACGCTTCTCAACAACAGATTCGGTGACCAATAGATTGGTAGAGGTGGAGCAATTCCATGGCCTCCACGCTCTCCTGACCTCAACCCTATTGACTTTCATTTATGGGGGTATTTGGAAGCTCTTGTCTACACAACCCAGGTACCAAATGTAGAGACTCTTCGTGCTCGTATTGTGGATGGCTGTGAATTCTTTTATTGTTCTAGACAGATCCTTAAACTTTTGTAGTACTGCAGTTGTTGAACTAGCATATTCTCGTATTATGTACATATTTTAAATCTAATAATTATGTTTATGAATTACTTATGCATTTTTATAACTCATTGCAGCTACCGGTGGCTCATCTATAGGGCTGTGAAAGTCACTTATGTTAAGAGACGATTCGCGGCCCTGAAACAGAACGAACGCGCTGCATTTGTTCCTACTGTTTACTCATTTTCTCTTTTCATTGATCATTCACATAAACTGTAAATCTGTCTTCAGGAAACTCTCGAGTATACGGAACAGTCCTCAAGTCATGAAACGTGTTCATTAAGACAATTTCCGGCATTACTTCTTCTCCTTCCGCTTTTCTCTGTAGCCAAGAAATTCTGACATGAAGGGAAAATTCTCTGAATAGTAATCATAAATGCCACAGTTTGTATCTGAGGGATAAGAAATAAAACCTCATGTTATATAAGCAAGCATTTTGAAGGAAACTTGTAGGAACTTGCACATTCCCTGGAAGCCTGTAATTTGTCTTCGTTGTGTACTTGATTTTCCTCCTCTTCAACTCAAATCCTACACAGGAATTAACAGCGACCAATGTCATGTACTTTTCCACTTCCTCAATTAGGAAATAACAGTTGGAGCACCTTTTACGAGAGAATTACTGAAAATTTTTAGATTAGTTTATTACCATTGTTACAGTTGTATATATTTATATTTAAAAAGGCTTGAAAAATTTATAAATTTATAAAAGAAAAACAAACAAAATTGTGTAAAATATATGTAATTTTGTGATTGGCAGTAGTAATAATTGTATTACGTAATGTACTGACGTAGCAGTAATCGGCCAATCATATAAAAGTAATATATCCGTAGCGCTAGTCACGAAAGATTAAATAATCTTGGTGTAGAAACCGAAATTTAAGTGTTGGTTTAATTTGAAGTATTACATTGATTCAGATCACAGTATAAAGTGTAATGGATTTGGTGTTAAAAGAAATAAACAAAAGATTGATATCTTATAGAAATTCAAATTAAAAATCATAATGATTTCTTCACTCGTTACCATTCTTGTAGCTTAGAGTTTTCATTGTTCATAAGTAAGAATATAACAGAAAAATATTAAAAGCTAGCCGAGGCATAATTAATAACTTCGGGGAACATCTTCATCAAGTCATAATATTTTGGACGAAGTTAAGATCGACGAAGTAAGACCAACGACGGAAAACGAGATACCAGCACGCCGTAGTAGTTTCATTGTTGGTACTCCTGGATCCCGCCTGTGAGAAACAGGCAAGTTTAGACATGTTCAGTATCGCCTACCACTGCAATGGAGGTAACATGCAGTTAAAGTTGATGTTAGAGGAAGATCCGGAGTTTCTTTCAAACGTAATCACTGATGATGAAACTTGGCTACATCATTTTGATCCTGAGAGGAAACAGCAAAGCTCAGTGTGGAAATCTCCTTCATCACCAACTTCTAAAAAAGCAAAAGAGGTTGCTTCTGCTGGGAAAGTTATGGTCATCTCATTCTTTGATATTCATGGAATGGTTTATCAGCATGTTATACAAGCACACACATCAGTAACTGGACGATACTACAGGGATGTCCTGAAAACTTAGCAAGTACCTATCAGGCGCAAAAGACTACATTTCCATGAAGCAGGGTGAATGTTGCATCACGACAATGCGTGGCCGCATTTTGCCAATGTTGTTGCTGAATATCTTGCAAAAATCAACGTGAAGTGCATCCCTCACCCTCCCTATATTCCGCATTTAGCGCCACGTAACTTTTTTCTATTCCCTAACTTGAAGAAACGCCTTCGTGGAAGGCATTATCCATCACCAGAAGCAGTGGTGAAGGCTGCGGAGGCGATTTTGAAGGATCGCTCAAAAATGGTTTCCAGCATGTCTTTGAAGACTGGCAGAAACGCTGGGACAAGTGCAACGCATTCAAGGGAGAGTATTTTGAGAAGCACCATCAAAAGTTTGAGGATGAGTAAAGGTACGTTGTCAAAAAAAAAAAAAAAAAAAAAAAAAAAAAAAAAATGTGATCATTCTTTATTGAACAGCTGCAACTTTGGGGCACCGAAACCCACAACAACAGAG
This sequence comes from Mantis religiosa, assembly GCA_030765055.1. Taxonomy (NCBI): domain Eukaryota; kingdom Metazoa; phylum Arthropoda; class Insecta; order Mantodea; family Mantidae; genus Mantis; species Mantis religiosa. The sequence goes on from CM060960.1 coordinate 30,568,418, forward strand.
AAATCCTGCTACATATGTCGCCACAACCTGGGGTATCATAGCATCTTCAGTCATCGCATGTGTAACAGAATAAAAGTCCCGCTACACCATGTAGTTGCTTTAATTTTCTTTCATTGATTGTTAACTATCATTTATTCAAAAGTTTTTGTTCACACAAAAATACATATTTTGATTAGGGATCTTTTCCAGGCTGTGGCTCTTTACAATTATTACCCTTAAGTGTCAGCATGTGCCTAGAAACGCATCTAACGCACGAGTAGATCAATTTTTTCTTAGTGATAAATTTCCTGAAAGATGCCTAAGAAATTGATGCAAAATATTGCCTATGTTAGAGCAGTCTGGAAGAATATCAACCGACGGATTGGACTGCACCACGATATGGAGGGGATTCGGCACGGAGGTCCGAACTTGGTCTATTGTACGTAATTCCGCACGCCTGGGAGGACGGATTAGGCGGGAGACAGAGAGCGGCCGTCCCAAGTAGCAATGACAGTTCAGAGAGCAGGCCCTCTATACTTTATCAGTTCGAAACTTCCGGGCAGGACATAACAACCAGCATCTCACCCTACTTTGATCCTGAAATGGCCCCACCAGATTAGGTTTTGAGACCGGAGACCGTTCCACCAGAGGACAAAGTTTTACATATCCTGCCCTCCCATATGGCGGGGGATCCGTCCCCTTCAGCTGTCGTGGTGCGAGCGCTGCGGACCCTTAGCACCAGAGGAACCAGAGGAACCTCGGGCCGAACTGCTGAGCCCCTCCTGTAGGGGAGTTGTTCGGATTGGGTTGGACGTGTCAGTCTGGCTCTACTTTTTCGTAGTGCGTCCTACACACGGCTAGTGTGAATCAACAATTGATTTCCATTAATTATACCTAATAGTGGTCCGAACTATAAAGCCCGGGCCTTAAAGTACTTACAGCATAATAAGTCACCATTAAGGTAGTTGTCTCATGTGTTTATGAGAACTCCTAGTGGTTTACCGGGAGAAACACGAGTTAGTTGGAGAATTTAATGTCATGTCGGTACGTTGGCCATAGTAGCTCAATGGTTTAGAGCGACTAGACGGAGACCAGAAGATCCGTGGTTCAAATCCCGGCTATGGCATTGCATTTTTCAGTCTGGCCCTACCCTTTCATAGTGTGTCCTACACACGGCCAGTGTGAAAGAAGAATTAATTTCTTAAATTTATTGTTATGATTCTGAAAATGGGTCCTCCAAACATTCCAAGCCAGTAAATGTCCAAGAATTTGCAGTGCCGCTGAGGAAAATGTTGCTAGCTGTATGTTTTCTTCCTAGAAGAAGCCATATTGCTACTATATCATTGTAAGATAGACAAATTTAAAGAACCATGTTACATTCCTACACCACGTAAAGCTTAAGGAACCTCTGTTGAAAAAACAATGTACGAGAATAATGTCAGGACATGATACTACAACATCTGAAAATAGTGGGCAAAAACAAAGTAGTTCATAAAGTTTTATACAGAGAAAAGTATCATTAAGAACATAACTAGGTGAGCAGACTTTACAGATTTTTATAGTGAGTATCGATTACCGAGTATCGATTAGCGAGTATCGGTAGTTGAAAATTAGGTATCGAGAAATTGTGCTATCGCAAAACCTACATAGGAGTTTACAGCTGTAGTTTTCCACTTGCTTTCAGATGGAGCACTTTGTATCTACATTTGTTGTCATTTCTTATCGCGTTGATTGCGGCTGTAACGCGTGTCAGAGGCACTTAAGGGTATACACGCCACTTACAATGGGGATAGCATTAACACAGCGCTTGTTGCCTTCATGTAACAATTACCGTGTGACAGAATAGGCGGCACAACAGATTGTCTCAAGGGGTCTCGAGATGGGAGATGAACTTGGAATATTGCATTAGTTTATTAACGTTATCGTGTGCCTCAGGGGTCAATTTCTGAGTCGTGTATCGACCTGATCCTCTAGGACGTGTGTTTGCCAAGCGGGATACCTCAGGCGGTTTCGTTTGTGACCTGCATGCGGAAGGCCCAGGTTCGATTCGTATGCTCAATAGCAGGGGCGGTTCCTCCATAAGGTTGCAAGTTTGCGCTACACCCACTGATTCTGAATATACAACAGGTGCATTTTGCACATTAAATCTGTACTTGTTTGCATTGTTTTATATACAAACATGTTTCAATTACGCTTATCGTCTGTAGCTGCCCATGACCGCAGAAGTCGAAATAAACAGTGATTAGCTGTAGGAGCCGCAGGTTAGCAGCGAAGAGTTAACCTAAGATTTCGCCCAAATGTAGGCTCTCTGAGCGGGTTGCGGGGAGGTGAAGGGATGGGAGTGGCTTCTTATACATTGCTTAAATGGAGGTTTATAAACCTAGCTCCTCCTACTCTTAGCAACGGCTATAACGTGACCTTCAGGCTTAGCTTCTGTATGCTCTGCTTTTCGAACACAGGGAGAATTTAATTAAATGCATGGAGGTTATTCAGAAGAGAGCTCTGTTAAACAACAACACCACACTTGTTCAGGCTTCTGGGTTTATGGCCACTTTGAAAGATTATAATTTTGTATTCTGGCTGTCTTTCTTCTACAAGATCATGCCACATGTGGACATTTTGTACAATCAGCTGCAGAAACGAGACTGCAATGCAACGTTTGCCATCGCCCAGCTAAATGCATTTAAAAGGGAAGTGCAAAAGGTAAGAAATAGCGTGGATATCGAGGAACACGAAGAAACTGCAATTAAGAGGGGAAGAATAGAAGATCATGATGTGAAAAGAAGAGAAGCTCTTGAAGTATGTGACATTCTTAGAGAAGCAAAGGACAGATTTATCTTCACGGGGCATCTGGTAGCCTCAACTTTGTTTTATCAAGAAAATCTCTAAGACATTTCCAGAGGATTCCCTTAGAGAAACAATAAGGTTCTAGCCTTTTATCATTGGAACAAAAATTCGTAGAGAACTGACTGTAATTTACAGTCGAGAGGAATTTCGTGGAATGTCCGGCGCTTTGTGCTTGATGGACTTCAATAAGGAAAGCAATTTATGTACTACATTCATCGAATATGTCAAACTCCTCCGAGTACTGTTAACTATGTCAATGTCTACCGCTGAAGCAGAATGCTGTTTCTCAACTTTAAAAAGAATAAAAACTTTCCAATGTCACAGGACCGATTGTCAGCATTAGCAATGCTTTCAATTGACAGAGATTTTGTTATGAAGATCAGCGACTTCAACGCAAAAGTTATCGATAGATTCGCCAGGTCTAAGGAGAGTACAGCAGAGAATCTGTATAAATAGGTGAGTCATTACTACTCTGTATTTTATTTTTAATTTGTGCACCACCAATAATTTAACCCACCAGCCGCCACTGCTGGATAGGTTGATTACAGTACGCGCATGTTTTCTTGAGCGCTGGATTTACGGAGTGGTGCGGGCAGGGGGAGGATGCAAGAGCTAACGCTCTTTTGTTTCTATAGTGTGGTCAACCTTGAAAAGCACAGTTCAACAAAATAGAGAGTAAGATAAGCGAAGATATCACAAGTAACATTGCATCCTCTGAAAATATTCCTTAGTTTTGCCCACGCCAACTCAATTGCATTCAGATCACAGTTATACGGAGGTAGACGAATGTGTCCCCTTTCGAGAGCCAGAACATCCACAAATGTTCATACAAATATAAATCATTTTCAAGTAAATGCTGATGTACATTACCACCACACTCGTAACAAGGATAAACTGGCAATTTGAGCGTACCAAACGAGCCTTTATGAAGGAAGCTTTAACTACAAAGTGATAATGTTATATAATAAACTTCCAAATTCATTTAAACAAGCTGCATCATTAAAATACTTTAAGAATAAGGTTAAGGAATTTTTGGATGCACACTGTTTTTATATGGTTAATAAATTTTTAGAACTATAACCATGTAAATGAGCACTGGGAGCATAGTACATTCACAAACCTGTAATATTTATATTATGACATTTCTTGTAGTAAATTAGTCTATGCAAATACCACATGAAACCATAGAAAAGCTGCTTACTGTGTATATTGTATGTAATCAATTTGACTTTATGTATATACTGTATTTATACATTTCGACGTGTCTCATCACATGTTTATGTTGCCAAGGACGAACTAAAATTCTAATTCTAACATACGATTGTTGTAAACTGGTTAGCTAATTAACGTCGAAATTGATCAAAACGAAATATGGCGGTTATGATAAAGCTTAGCGTATTAGCCACTAGATGTCAGTGTAAAGCGGATTTCAATTTTCAAAGTTGTCGTCTATGTTTATGCAGCTAAACGAAACTTACCAAATGAGGACTTGGAACCCGATCGCTCTTCTTATCGGGCGCATACTTTACATCCTCCGTATTTCCTTTCGCTCTGTTTCATCTCCATTCACATCATCTCTCATCTGGTGGTCACTTTCAGGGTAGAAGTGTCGGATGGTGCATGGTAGGATGATGTGCTCTGATTGAACCACTTCCTCCTCCGGTACTTCGGTTTCCGGCCCGACCTGGCGGTCATTTCAGAACCAAGGTGGTTGGAATATCGGTTGCAATGACCTGCGGGAGTAGTTTTCAACTGGTAAATGACAGAGACCCTGCCCTCTACACTGTCGTGGTTCCTAGGGTCGGCCGCGTTCTCTCCTCTCGCCTCATCCTTCGAGGCGTGTCCGTTAAATAAGGTCTTCAATTTTATTTAATATAGAAAACATGTTTATTTTCAATGAGTGTTACATTGACGGAAAGGCGGAACCTACAGCTACTTTTCAACGTAATCACCATTGCGATCGATGCAGTTATGCATGCACTGGGACAGTTTTTGTATACCCTTGTCATAGCACTCTCCCGCCAAGTTGCGCAGGTAGCGCTCAACCTCGTTTTCCAAATCATCATCGGTCTGGAAATGTGTTCCACCCAGGTGTGACTTCAACTCAGGAAACATGACAATCACTAGGTGCTAAGTTTGGACTGTAGGGGGATGGGAGATGATGCCCCATCCGAACTGGGCCTGGAGATGATCCGTTTCACGTGCAGAATGGGGACGAGCGTTGTGATGAAAAAAGTCTCACAGTAGCTAGCGGTGTTTATTGTTGTGCCAGTAGGCATAAACTCACACAACAATACACCTTTTCTGTCCCAGGACACACTAGCGATCACTTTACCGGCAGATAATGTCTGTTTGAACTTTCGCGGCTTCGGCGAATTCGAATGCCGCCACTGACGATAACGTTCTTTTGTTTCTAGTGTTATGTAGTGCACCCAGGTTTCATCGCCAGTGACAATTGAATCCAACAAATCCTCGCTCTGTTCTGCATAGCGCTCCAGGAATCGGTTAGCCGCTTCAACACGTTGCCATTTATAGTCTTCGGTGAGTATTTTGGGGACCCACCTCGCACACACCTTGCGATAATGCAAATGTTCGGTCAAAATCTTGTCAGTCGTAGTCTTACTGACTTCAGGGATAAGTTCGCACAGCTCGCGAACTGTCACACGCCGATCTTTAAGCATTTCTTGCTCCACTTTTGCAATTGTTTCGGCTGGAACCGAAGGCCGACCAGAACGCTGTTCGTCATGGACGCCTGTACGCCCGTCTTTGAACTCTCTGACCCACTTTCGCACCTTTTTGACTTTCATACACTGTGGCCCACAGACTTCGCAGAACTGACGATGAATTTCAGTATAGATAGTGCCCTCGGCACACAAAAAACGGATCACTGCACGCAACTCTCACTTGGCGGCGGAAGTGATAGGAAGCTCCATCGCAAACGGCTGCCCAGCCAAGATTAATGGCTGCAACGGGTTTTGTTGTGGTGGGGATTTGAAGGGGTAAATCCAAGCTACACGCCAGTGTTACCGGATCTCGCGTAATAGCGTTCCTCACGGCTCCAGCGCCTTGGATACGTTATTTTACGGACACGCCTCGTGTATGTGAGAGGTCTCTTCAAAAAGTATTTATTTATTCATGAATATCTACTTTGTCCACTTAAAAGTAATCCCCACCAGATATACACTTGTGCCAACGGTTTTTTCCAATCCTCGTAGCATTTTAAAAATTAGTTTTTTGTGGTGTTGTTCAACTCCTCCTTCGATGACGTATTTATCTCATATATCGTGGCGTAGTGTCGTCCTCTTATGAGCCTCTACAGTTTTAGGAGCAAACAAACTTCACAGGGGGCCAGGTCTGGGTAGTACGGTGGCTGAGGCATCATATTTGTGTTATTTTTGGCCAAAAATTCGCGTACAAGCAACGATGTGTGAGCAGGGGCGTTATCGTGGTGCAAAACCCAATTTTTCTTCTTCCAAAAATCCGGGCGTTTCTGGTGGATTGCTTCTTGCAAATTACGCCTACCTTACAGGTAATATTCCTTATTAATCCTTCTACCCTGTGACAAGAACTCATGATGTACCACGCCATTGTAATCGAAGAAAACTGTAAGGAAGATCTTCACATTCCACCGAATTTGAGGCCCTTTTTCCAGTTTTGGCTCGTGTGTTAGCATCCATTGGGATGATTGAGTTTTAGTTTCTACGTCATAACCATAAATCCCTGATTCGTCTCCAGTTATGACCCTCTGGAGCAAATTTGGTTCCTGGCGCGCAGAGTTTAACAGCTCCTAGGCAATGTTAATACGACAGTGTTTTTTTTATTTATCCAGATTTACTGAACCCTATTTTACACATTGGTATATTAGGGTTAGAGTTGATGCATAAAAATACACAATTTTAACAAATATATTTTAAATACTAGAAGGAAGAAATTATGTTTTAATCTGTTGCATATTAATTTAAACTATTTCAGACGTTTAAACACTGAGTTCATAAACATCATGAAGTACTTATACTGTTGTGGCTTCATTAGCAAAGATGTGAGCGGAGCAGAAAATTCAGTTCCTAGAGAGTCTAGCTTGAATATTAATTCTTGTCTTTCTCTCCAGAAAATGGGACAACAGAAAAGGAGATGAACCACAGTTTGCAATTCTTCACCACACATGCACTCGGGGTTGGATGTTAAGTGAAAGCGTGATAAGTATTCACCAAATTTACCATGTCCACTTAAAAATTGTATCAAAACAAAATTTGGTACAAGAGTTTCACATTTTCCTCTGTCATATACACTAGGGAAAAATAATGTCTTTGATAAACATCCATTTGGAGTTGTTAGCCATTGTTGGTTCCATTCTTCAAGAATATGTTGATGTATTATTCTCCTTACAGTAGAACTAGGACATAAAGAGTATGTCACAGGAAGATTGGATTCTGCAGCCTTCTTAGTCAAGCAATCAGCTCTCTCGTTACCTAAAATTCCACTGTGTCCTTTAAGCCATCCCATGCAAATATGTCCTGGATGGTTCTGAAGCGAGGTTCTGATAGTGTTTTTGGACGAAATTGAGCCAACCGGTATGTTTAGGTCCTCAGCAACTTCTCTAAGGGTGATTCGAAGATTTACCAATACTATTTTCTTCACTTCTTCAATGTTTTCGTCTGTTGTTGACCAGCTAGGGCGTGCGGAACGCTTTACGTCGTCGTTCACATCTTCTCTACGCTCTGAGAACCTTTTGTACCACTATAAACGTTGCTTTGGTCTTAGGTAGCTTCACCATATGCCACAGGCAATTTTTGGAATGCATCCAAGCACTTAATTTTGTTTTCTAAACAAAATTTGATACAAATTTCTTTGTTCCAGATTTGGATTAGGCAAAAATTGAGGATGAGCCAAAACCCGTCCAAGCAAAATAGCTGTCAACAATTAACTGGACATTCAAAATGGCCGACCTTGTCAACATAAATGAGGGACATGAGTACCAACATAACGTCACAAAACAATGGGAAATCGATTATACGTAGCTCGCGAAAATTCAAAATTAGCGATACCTTTTGAACAGGGCTGTTCAATAAAGAATGATCATAACTTTTTACGGTCATAATTTTTCGAACTTAAATTCAATGGTATTACATTCCGTTAGCTTAATGTGAAACGAACACGTCGTAGTAGTTTCATTGTTGGTACTCCTGGTTTCCACCACGCAACTTCAGATATGTTCAGTATCGCCTACCGCTGCAATGGAGGTAACATGCAGTTAAAGTTGATGTTAGAGGAAGATCCGGAGTTTCTTTCAAACGTAATCACTGCTGATGAAACTTGGCTACATCATTTTGATCGTGTGGAAATCTGCTTCATTACCAACCTTCCCCCCCCCCCCAAAAAAACGCGGTTGCTTCTGCTGGGAAGGTTATGGTCATCTCATTCTTTGATATTCATGGAATGGTTTATCAGCATGTTGTACCTGCACACACATCAGTGACTGGACAATACTACAGGGATGTCCTGGAAACATTGCAAGTTCATATCAGGCGCAAAAGACCACATTTCCGTGAAGCAGGCTGGATGCTGCATCACGATAATGCGCGGCCGCATATTGTCAATGTTGTTGCTGAATATTGTTACCCAAACGACAAGCCCGCGATGCCGAGCAATAAATGCTGGCCGGTGGAGAGAGGGGAGACAGGAGGGTTAGCTGAGTCTTCGTTTACCCCTCCTCCCGCCACTCGAAGTGACGCGAAGCTTCGAGAATATTTTTCCCCTCCATAAAAGGAGATTCGGGAAACTTCGGGGCCTATCGATACCGGAAGCGACAGTCAGTTGTGAGTAGTGTTATGGCGTGCGTGGTGTAAGTATGGCCGAGCGTACGTGTGAAGACGAACTGACAAAAATGTAATTGTGAACGGAAATAAAGTGCAATTCTTTTGTGTTTGTAACCTCGACTTTTTATTTCACGAACCCACAAAGTCCCAATACTTCCCTATAGTCCGGATTTAGCCCCATGTGACTATTTTCTGTTCTCTAACCTGAAGAAACGCCTTCGTGGGGGGCATTATCCATCATCAGAAGCAGTGGTGAAGGCTGCGGAAGCGATTTTGAAGGATCTCTCAAAAAATGGTTTCCAGCATGTCTTTAAAGACTGGCAGAAACGTTGGGACAAGTGCATCGCATTCAGGGGAGACTATTTTGAGAAGTACCATCAAAATTATGAGGATGAGTGAATGGTACGTTGTCAAAAAAAATTGTGGTCATTCTTTATTGAACAGCCGTCATATATTATGTAAAATCCATGGAATTTTAAATGAAACATTGGCTCTCTTAAATTGAGTATCACTTTGTGTATTGATATATTTATATCCTATAAGGATATACCTAAATGTTTAATGTTTATGTTAACAAGAAAATTCAGAAGAACAAAATTAGGCAACACCATTATGTAAAAGAACGAGTGGGGAAGGTCACGTGAATACAGCACAAAGCTATAAAAGATGCACATACTTATTCGTGGGCCTCATCAAGGTTTCTCCAAATCCCCTTGACCACTTGGACACGGTTGGCTTCCTAGGCCAGCTTCCATTCAGATCATCATGTTCCTGCTCACGTCCATAGATCATTCATTCACACCAGGCGCCATGGCCAAGCAAAATGGTTACAAATCTTCAACGACTTCCGGAGTCTCGCCTCTAAGTCCTTGGTTCACTTCCAGAACACACCCTTGTAACACTAATTTACTTTATCTCACTTCTTCAAGAGATGTTGAAACGTTGACCTCACGTAATAACTACTCAAATGTTTTTGTAAACAATGAATGAAATCTCTACATTCAGCTCAGAAGAAATCTGTGGCATCTATGTACTAATACTCTGGTAAATGTGCTCTAATATCTTATGCATTTAAAATAAGTACGTTAGTTCATCTGTCTCACATTTATTAATCTTAATGAAGTAATAAAATTGTATATTTATTCTTTAACTTGAGGCACCAACAGAATTAATATTTATTAGTCTCTTATAATCTGTTTTTCTAAAAAAGCCGACATTATTTATGAGACAGTATCTATACAAACCGTATGCAGTTTTATAATGCATGGCTGGTTTCGCGCATCATTGTTTAACGCTATTTAGTTCACGTTAAGGCGTTGAGTCGCGCATTTTTATGTCTATCAGAAAACGTCGTAAGCTCGTTCTATACAAGGGGCGTCCAGAAAGTAAGTTCCGTTTCAATTTATGTCCGCTGCAGCGCTGCGACCGCAGTTCCGCACATGCGCGGTAGACCGCTCTGTATCAAGGAGAAGAAACGCGCGCCATTGTGAGATCGCTGTCAGCCACGTACGCTTTGTTGTGCTTGTTTACAATGTCGGTGTTGATTGAAAATCCCGCCGCTTGTGAAATCAGATCTGTGATTCGTTTTCTGAATGCTAGGAAAGTGAAACCAATTGAAATTGGAATGCTGTCAAAAGGTGTTGTGTTTCTTCACGACAACGCATGACCACACACTGCAAATGCGACGGAAAACATCGTAGAGTCTGTTTAGTTAACTCGTGTGCACGTGGCCGACTCCTATGACGAACCCTTATAACCGTTTTACAACGCAGATCCTCCTTCTCCCAGACCGTTCTACAAGGTTGCCACCTTTCTCAATACGTCATGGGTATTGTACGATGTTTCGTCTAAATAAATTATCTTATGTCCATTACTGCAAAAGTTTCTTAGTTTTGACGATATATATCGCCAAGCTACAATTCTACTGGATTCCATAATAACCCTTATCTTATTCAAAGTGCGGTATTTGAAACCCAGCTCCTTTAGAAGGCCACGCAAAGTGCAGTGCCCATAAGGAAAATAACAAATTTCTTGCAAATGTGCAACTAATTAGTCTAGTGTGGGCCCTCTCCCTTTTGCATAGAGTCTATAAATTTCCCGACAAATTAAATCGCATGTGAAATTAACTACTTTAGAGAAACATTTCCTTTTGTTTTCACACTTGATCAGCGTCTTTGGTATTCCTTTCGTCACAATATTACTTACTGTATTTCTGTGAATACCAGAACTCATCAGGTTCATTGCACGACCCCTTACCAAGATTATTTTTCAGCACATATTTATATGTGTTCAAAACAAGCACTTGAATTTGCTTAGAAACAGTTCCCGTTATAACTTTGTTTTTTGAGGCTTCTTCAGTAACATAACTCGGCCCAGTTATTCACACTATTGTCTTCACTTTGATTATTTTCACTTGACTGAAAGTTATCTACTACTTCATTTGCGTTCACCACTGCATTTCCCTCCCACGGTCTACACATTGTCACACACAACGAATTTCTGCACGTAATGAAACAGATCAACTGGAAGTTGGAACTTTGGCAACTGAGATTACACGTGGAGTAAACATGTGACTGTCATTTCTAGAAAATCAGGGTTGCTATTGGTCCTCAATGACAGTGTCCCATTTCTGAAGTGTGGAGATAGATTTATGACGGTCATTAGTGGGCGGGAGGGTCAGGTTCCTTTGAGTTCGAACTGCACACCCATTGACTAGACAGACTTTACAGGGACTTGGCTGGACGTGTTTGAGAACCTCCGTGTACAGCCCTGAACTCGCTCCTAGCTACTTCCTCTGTTTTTGCATCTGAAATTTTTTCTTGGAGGTCAGCACTTCAACAATGACGAAGAGCTGAAAGAAAATGTTTCCAACTGGTTGAAACTGCAAACTGCTATGAAGAAGGTACACAAATCTTGTGTCTCGCAATGACAAATACCTGCAAATTTTCGGCAGTTATGTGGAAAAGTAGTTTAAGAGTTGTAGAATTTTGTGAAGTAAATAATTTTTCTTTATCTGTACACAATTTAATTTTATTACCAAACAGAACTTACTTTCTGGACGTAGCTTGTATTTTGAGTGTCCTTTTATAGATTTAGAAACATGATAGGTAACAAAAGTTACAATTAGTATATATACATCTTATTATAAGAATTAAAAACTTTTTAAATAGTTGAATTCAACGCCTGCAGAATTGTTTCTGAAATATTTTCCCATGAATGATGATCTTTAAATTTCAATGAAGCATATAATTTCGTTAATTTAAGTGATATAACTTGTGATTTGGAAATTTTTGGAGCATCGCAAAGACAAGCGCTCTGGAAATAAGTCGAAGGCTTATCGTGCTTTCCAGTGGAACGCTTTAAATAAGGATTTTTAGAAAGCCCGCAGGACCGGACATTGCGGTGTAAATACCAGATTATTCTCCAGATAAAAAGTGTGTTATAGATAAGCTCCCGACACGGTCAGTGGCTTCGGCTATGCATTTTCAACAGTGATTAGAAAAACCGTGCACGCACGCTCTTCAAGTTCTGTACCAATGATGTGCCGAGACATTTTCAAGGATGCTGTTACGTAAAGGTGACAGCTGATCACTGACAAGGAGATACTGTCACTGCCTTCCGTGATGCGACAACACCCAAATTTCCTATTAAGGGACAAAAAGGTCGAGACACAGTCACTTGCTGTAACAGTTGAAGTTGGAATTATTGACTGATATGATCAGTGTGTGTGTTCCTTTTAGGCTTATACATCTTTGCACAAGACGAAAATTACTGTCTTATTTAGAATTCAAAATTCTACTTCATGCCATAGAATTAATTAGCCATTTTATGTAATTAAAATAGAATGAATAATTACTTACATTTTCATGGTCTCGCAAAATAACATAGGAAAAGCAATTCACATAATATTAATTGATTTCTGCTCTGCAATCAATCATGGGGTAGTATGCTCCTGCTTTTGTTTTGACTTTCTCATGTTTCTTATAATAGTGCAATCCATATATACCTCCAGTTCCATGGTGTCATTAGATGTATGGCACGTGGCTCCATCTTGCTGGAAATAACCTCTCAATTCGATATCATCTCCGTAAAACTTCAGAGAATATGGTGAGACGAGTACAAACATGTATAGATGCTGGTGGAGGACACTTACAACATTTTCTCTGAGATGTAAATAGTATAATGTAATCCCCCAATTATGTGTTATATTCTCCCAAAGTTGCACGTGTGTCCTATTACACTGGGCGACAAAAAATAATTTTTGAATGTTTCGAGCACTTCATGAGGCAATTCTATGATATACACAAGGTGGAACTATTACATATTAACGGATTGAGAGAAAAGGATACATTTTAATTACATACATGCTAACAACAATGAAACTACAGATGTATTTTTGTATCGTGAAAAGTGCAGAGCGATGCGTAGTGGTATCTGGACGAGTCCACCTCAGAACGGTTGCAACTGGAGGGGAGGGCAGGTCATTTGTTTACCAATTGCGAGCAACTAAACACGTGCAGAGCTACTTGGTTAACACTACAGCTTGTTTCAAAATGTGCTTATCTCCTGGTTCCAAGAGAGCATTTATAAATGACGCCTCCAGCAGCACATTAGGAAATAAAGTGCTACATTTAACAACACGAGAAGTAATAACCAATATCCATAGATTTATAAAAAAGGAACAATGGTCTGGGTCAGCTATACAAATCTGGGGAAGGGTATCTGAGGCAACAGTTGTGTCTGAAAGCAGTTTAGGAGAGTTATTAAGGAAAGAAAAGCCATTGGTGCTAGTGTAACAACGTCCTTCTCTATGCCCAGTAAACAAAGATTAAGAACATGCAAAAAATCTAATTTGGATGTTTTAATTCAGAAGTAATTAGGCGAACTATGAATAATTTTTAAAGCACAGAAAAACAAAGACCAGCTTTGAAGAAAATGCTTATGAAGCTAAAAATTCTACTGACTTCCAAGGCAGTGTCTGAACATTAAGAAGAGTTCTTTTGAAGCTAGGATTATTTGAAAAAAAAAAAGAAGCACTAAGCGTGACAGACAAATTTTAGTCGAACATCGCACCATACGTGCAAAAAAGCTTAAGTATTTACGAAATATTCGGAGATATCGAAGAGAAGTTTATATAGTTTATGTGGAAGAAACTTATATAAATACAGCACATACTGGACCACATGCTGGAGTGAAATACATTACAGGGACTCTGCAGCGATATTGAAAGGCCGACAGTTGTTTATCATGCCTGCTGGAGGCGAACAGGGTTTTATTCTAAATGCCTATGTACTATTTAAGATCCAAAAAAGCGTGGAGATTACTACCATAGTAAGAATTACAACTTAGTTTATAAGAGCTGCAAAACTGGCTTCGAGAATGAAATCTGTTTTTAGACACCTTATGCATCGCCCTCCTCTCTCGTAATCTTACGTGTGTGACACATTGTGGCGATAGGTGCACTATCCCCACCACAGCTGCTACTCATCCCTACCGCGCAGGTCTCCTGTCAAGATAGAATATTACATCTGCACATTTGACTTTTTTAACTGGTAATTACATGCTAAGAGTTCTAAATTTCTCGAAAAATACTTCGCAGATAGTCGTGTCTGAAGAGAATCATGTAGTGGCCTATTGACTTCGTCGTCTTTTAGCCTGCCTCTTGTGATGGAGTTCCGCAGAATCCTTATACAAAGAGCAACAGCAATCCGCAAGCATTACTCCATTCCAACGGTCCTGATATCTTTGTTCCATAACAGAAATGTCCTGATGGAATCTCTCCCCATGTTCATCACTAACAGCTCCACAACTAGGAGGGGAAAAGTCTAGGTGGGAGTGGAGAAAATGGATCTTAGGGGACATGTTGCATCCAAGGTTATGGTATTTTTGCAGGAGCATTGTCACCAAATGCTTGTAGTTGTCATCTACTGTATTTTGACAGGTGTACCAACTCCCCAAAAAATTTCCCCAAATTTAAAATCTTCGCTCTAAAAATGGAATGCCACTGTATCTTCAAAACAAAAACCAATCTATCATTTTTATGGTGATTTTTGAATTCAGCAGATGGAAATACATGTAAATTCACTATTTTAAAACCCGAAACATTTTCATTGTTGCCCATTGTTATTGGTGAAAAAGTTATGGCCTGTGAAATGGTTCAGGTTCATATGGATCGCACTGTATTTTGTAGTTATTTTTTCAGTTTACGTCCTTCAACGTTAAATCATAACGAATGATGAATTAAGTGGGTGAAATGATGCTTAAATCAGCCGTGGTTCATAGAGCTTAGAGTTATGTGACATTCATATTTCAGGAAGACACCGAAGAAAATGTTATTCATATAACACACCCTGAGCGAGCCTCAAGCTCGGGATCTTTTGAAAGTGTGGGAGAGCGGTACCACCTCCGCTACAGAGGCGGGCTTTATTATTGGATTACCGAGAATAAACAAAATTATATTCCATCGAGCTGAAATTTGTTCATTCAGACATGTGTAGTAATGAAGCCTATTCTGTTGCTGTTGGCAGAACTTGTGCAAGAAGTGATTAGAGAAATTCATATGACCACAATGCATGACTTTCTTGTTTAGCTGCATGTTTATACAATATTTGACACGTTCCTTTAGGCTTAATAACTAAAATGCGTGCTATTATAAAATCGAAGAAGTATAGAATGTAGCTAGGTTATAAGCATGTCGGCCATACAACATTCTTGTTGCATATACATTATAAAAGAGAAATGGCGTCCTCTGCCATGTATATGGCAGCACTTTGCTCCACTTCGGTCATAAACCTTTCTGACCGCTGCGCCAAATGCATGGCTCAGGAGAGCACGGTGTCGTGACGTCAGAGTGCGTCCAGTTGAGTATGCCAGCACCACATTGCCCTGCGTGACATAACTGGCCGCAACACAACTCTTGTTGCATAGCGTTAAGGCGAGAATAGCCCACGGACCGGCTGCTCTCTGGAGTTAAAAATATGCACCAGCTGTGGCCATAGTCATTCAGTTTTATCCATATTTAATCCCACATGAGCTTTCAGACCTATGTAAGGAACTTCAGACATTCTCATCAATAACAAAATACTTTCCCATTAGTAAAAACTCTTATAACTAACATAACCATGAAAACCCCACATTTTTAGCTCAAATAGTTTTTCTAATACAAATAAATAAACCACTATTACCTGTATAACAATAAATCGTGACGTAAGCACTGTATGAATATCATTATTGGTTGGCATGTATGCGTGTACGTATATTTTTAATTACTCAGAACTGAAACGTAAATATTTGACATGACGTGATAAAAGAATTACTTTGAATAATCCAATTCGAACGACAGGAAACAATAAATTTCCTGCTGCCCTGGCAGAACGTGTCTGGTCACATTATATCTTTGTTTATGAATGGTTCGTAATCTCTATTTACTCTAGAGAGTTCAAAGTGGTTGGCGTGTATGTATGTACACATGCTTTTAATTACTCAGAACTGAAATTTAAACTGCTGTTATCACGTGATAAAAGAATTACTGTGAATAAGTCAAGGTGTTAAATTCGAAAACAAAGAGCAAACACTTCATTTCCTGTTAGCCTGTGGAATGCTGTATGTGTAATAGTGTTTAACGCCCGCTTTTACTACATACGGCACCGCAGGCGGTGACATTGATGATGCATGAAATGAAGATGGAGCACCGGTGGAATAAGATGGCGGGGGAAACCGGAGGTCCCGGAGAAAACCCGGCCCAGCGCCGTGTTGTCCACCACAAATCTCACTTTGTGGTGGCTTGGGATCGAACCCGGGCCGCCTTGGTGAAAGCCAAGCGGTCTAACCACTGAGCCACGGCGTGGCCTTGGAATGCTGTATGCTTATGGTTATGAATGAATGAATGCTGGATAAGAAGTGTTTATTTACTCTGGAGAGTTCAGATCAATATCATTCAGTTGTTCTTTACACAACAGTAGAGTAAGAGTTAAATAGTGCAATGGTTTCTTGCGGTGAAATTAGTGACGAGTCAAAAATGCAGGTATTGTGAAGTCAGGCTCGAAGTATTATTTTTAAGGTGTACACGTTCTTCAAAAAAATTTCGGAAACAGAACTAAAAATGAGTTTTTGCAAAAGTGTATAAGCTGGATCAACTTGCAATTGAAATGAAACATGAGGTAATGTGCCTCCCACCTTACCACTGCCAATATAATCCATTTGAGTTGGTGTGGGCTCAAATAAAAAGGGGGATTGCAAACGGAAATAATACTTTATAACTGACGGACGTTGAATGACTTGTTGACGAAGAAATTGACAAGGTAACACAACAGGACTGGGAAAACTGCGTAAGGCATGCAGAAAACCTTCAAGAAGACGATTTTAAGAAATAAATAGAACGTGGCGAGATTTTGGAACCTATAATCAAATTTACAAGAGTCAGACGATGAAGACAGTGACAATGACGAATTGTCTCTTAACGGAAGTGACATTGACAGCGATATGGATGAGCCACTGGCTCAGGTAATTCATAAACTATAATTATAGCTATAGCATTTAAAGATATACATAATTTGCGAAAATGCTTTTTCCCATTCTGATTTTGGTTACTGCATCATTGTAAAAGTTTGTAAAATATAATTTGCTTACCCTTAGGTCTGCGATAAGCAGACCTGCACGTTGTATGCGTGTGCGAGAGAGAAAAAAATATAAAAGGAGTGGACGAACAAGCTGGCAACGCTCAGTGTGATACGGCATCTGACTAGCTGGACTCCAGAACTCTTCCCATTTGAAACACATAATGATCAATCTCTAATGAATACCATTCGTGCTAAGACAAAAATTCAGAGTTTGCAAAAACAGATCCTTAAGGAAGGAGAGAGTAATGTGTTTAAAATAACTGCAAAAACTTCACATTTTTAGCTTAAATTGTTTTCCTAATACAATTGAAGTACTATTATATTATAATAGTAAGCACTGTAATGAATATTGATTGGCATGTATGTGTGTACGTATATTTGAAATTAATCAGAACTGAAACGTAAACATTTGACATTACGTGATGAAAGAATTACTTTGAATAAGACGTGTTTGTTAAATTCAAACGCGAGGAAACAATTCACTTCCTACTGGCCTAGCAGAACGTGTCTGGTCACATATCTTTGTTTAAGAATGGTTTTGTAATATATATTTACTTTAATCTCTGTTTTATATAACCATGCACCGCTGACATGTATCATTCCGCGTGCAACTACCTTCCCCCTCATCCTAATTGGCTAACGCTTCCGCGCCATAAGCCATAGGCGGTGCCTTCCCGTCAAATTTAAAACTGTAGTAAACGTCATAGTAATTGACAGGAATATAGATAAAATCACACAAATAAGAATATGAAGCCATGCAAAAATAATGAAGTTTATAACGAAACTGCGCAAGTTGAAACTGAATGAATAAGTAATGAAACTGGAACAAGTTTATAATGAAAGGCCTTCGGCCTTTTCCACTGGAATTTTTTATATCCAGCACACATACCTTGAAAAAATGATTGTCTTTCAGTCTTAAAAGTCGTGTCACGCCATACTTGTGTCTTCTTCATTCACTCAAATCTCGTCAAGGTGCGATTTGTATCCCGGTACAGTCTGATTGTCCTTAAATAACGTCTTCGCCACACAGCAATATCGCCCCTGGAGTTGCAAGTTTTCCTGCTGCCTCAGTTTCATGTCGCGATGTTCCTACGCATGCAACACTCATACCTGTATGCTCAGAGCACAGCTGTTCAACTTCTCTCACTGGCAAAGACGGATTATTCTCTGTGAGTGCATTAAACACATGCAACACAATTCTTTTTCGCCGCTTTGTAAAGGTTTTCCCTTGCGATGCTTCAGCGAAAAACTGGCGGTAGACTCTGCCATTATACATATAATAAGTACACGCGCAATAAACGATCAATGAAATAATTTAGCTCTCGCACTCGGCACAACACACCTTCGAATGGCGATATATGAGTAATCGAGTTCAAAACAAAGCCAGTGATAAAAGTCATATAAACAAATATGTCATCACTACCGCTAAATCACGTGTTATCGTGTCATGTGCTTGAGAGCAAAGGAACCTCCTTTTTACTTCGTTTAAGAATTAGCATGCATTTCAGATAAATCAACTCTGTGGCGTAATATATTTAATTCAAACAGTTACGAAAATATAAATTTGACAATTCTCTTACAACATATATAGTACTTACAATAGTAAGTCGCCGCAAACGGTGTATCTCGGATACGAGCGCCCCTAGTGGTCTACCGGGGAAATATACGAGTCAAATGGAGAATTTAATGTCAGGACGGCACGTTGGCCATGGTAGCTCAAAGGTTAAGAGTGACTGGACGGGAACCAGGAGATCCGTGGTTCAAATCCCGGCCATGGCATTGAATTTTTCAGGTCAGCTCTATCCATTAAAAAAAAAACCTTAGCCTATAAACGGCTAGTGTGGAGAAATGATTAATTTCCATCAATTAACTAAAATATAAAGATATATCACCATGTTAAATAATGAACTAATTTTTACCGCACAACGGTCGATACTACAATAGCAGCCAATAAGAGGTGATGTCACGTGACCGTTAAGAGATACGGGGAAAGCTTACGTGAAAGTAGGAATAGAGAGTTCAAAGCAACTTTATTCAGTTCTTCTTTTGTTTAAAAATCGGGGAAAGTGTATCAGCTGGACCAGCTTGCAGTTGAAATGAGACAAGAGGTATTAAATACCATCTTCCCCCTTACCACTGTCAATTGAGTTAATGTGGGCTCAAATTATGTTGCAAACAGAAATAATTCCTTTAAACTGACTGAAGTTGTACGATTTATTCACTAAGAAATTGACGGGGAACACAACAAGACTGGTAAAACTGTGTGAGACATCAGATATACCAGAAGAAGACGACATAGTGATGAAATAGTGTATTGTAATCTTTTTGGTGTAGTCGATCAGAAAGTTAGACATTGGTTAAAACAGTTGACAGTGAACCTTTAGTACATTATGTATAAAGTTTGCTAAAAGATCCATTGCCGCTGCAGGCTTGCTTCCTAGCCTAGTACGACCCATTTCCGGTCACGAGAGAGGCGGAAACTTTCCGTTCGAGAAGGGGATGATAGAGATAAAATCTGTCCCAAATTTAGCGACCTCCAATCATACGTGATGCTGGCGCTACTCTAATGATTCAGGACGTTACTGGACTCCAACAGCTAGAAGATAACGATATCCCACGTAGTTTAGGGATGCATGCATAAGCTGAATAACTTCAGATCGAGTTATTAGCTTAAACAGTGACCATTTCTTATCACTAGATAGTTGTTAACATGTTTGGTCCTCGTGGTCATGGCTGCTGGAGCTTTTGACTTTAGTCTTCTACCACCAAGAGGAGCTGAGTTCGAGGCCTGCCTTGAACATGCGTACATGTGTTCATATGCGTTTTGGTATTAGTATAAAAGTTATAAAGAAAGCAAATGGGGGTATAAAAATTAATTTATCAGAAACTTGTAACCCGAAGATAAAACCTGTTATATGTTTTTTTTTAAATTTACGTCAACTAACGTTATGCCACAAGGGCGATGAATGAAATGGATGAAATGATGTTCAAATGAGCCTAGGATCCATAGAGCTACTCAATATTCGTCTATCAGGATAAGGAAAGACCTCCGAGAAAACTTTATTGGGGTGACACCTGACCGAGATTCGAACTGTGATTTCTTGAACGTGCGGCAGACACGCTATCACCTACCTACAGATGCGGACAATGCGCTTTATGCATTCTCATGTCAGTTTTTATTCATTCTTGTAAGTGCATTTCCTGATTATTTTATGATAAGATTCGGTGGGGGCCTTAGCACTTCAGTCATAAAATCCTTTGAGCCTCTTCCTTCCTTCCTTCCTTCCTTGCTTCCTTCCTTCCTTCCTTGCTTCCTTCCTTACACTTTCCTTCCTTCCTTCCTTTCTTACACTTCCCTTCCTTCCTTCCTTTCTTACACTTTCCTTCCTTCTTCTTTCTTTCTTTCATTCCTTCTTTCTTTCCTTCTTTCCATCTTTCCTTCTTCCCATCTTTCCTTCTTTCTTTCCTTCTTTCCATCTTTCCTTCTTTCTTTCCTTTTTGCTTCCTTCCCTCCCTCCCTTCTTTCTTTCTTTCTGTCCTTTTTTCCTTCTTTCTTTCGTTCTTTCTTTCCTTCTTTTCTTCTTTCTGTCTTTCTTCCTTCCTTCTTTCTCTCTTACTCTCTATCTCTTTCTTTCTTTCTTTCTTTCATTCATTCACTCATTCTTTCTTTCATTCTTTCTTTCTTTTTTGTTTGTTCGTTTCTTTATTTTTATTTTTCATTGTGTCTTTCTTTCATTCTATGTTGCATTGTTTCTTTCCTGTGTTCATGCAACAAGAATAGAGTTTCAACGCCAGCACATGGTAACTAGTACTCAAAATATTAGTCTGTCGTACGGCGTGTCTGGGAGAACGGATGAGCTCAAAGGAGACATGGCGGTCGACCAGTAGCCATGATAATGTAGCGGGTAGGTTCCTATTAGTTCTAGAATAACCTCAACGCCCACTAATACAGCTTGTTTCCCTCTAGGCTGACTCCAGAGCTTCTCATAGAGGGCACTAGAGGCCTCAAGAGCGCCTCGCTTCTGCAAAGGATTTATTAGTAGCATCCTTTTTCCCTGGTATGCAGCGCATATACAATTATATACACGTTATAGCCTTAAGAGATCCAAGAGGATGAAAGATGAAGTAAAATAAAGTGGTAGGACATCTTTTGAGGATAAAGGGAACCTTGCCATTGACGCGGGAATGGCCGCAGTTTTCGATGCCGAATACCGCGGCAGTAATCCTAATTCTAATACTAAACACGCATACAAATACAAAAAACGGTCACAAACCCATGACTTCCGGATGCGAGTCCCACACGTTACCGCAGCGCCACCTTACGGTTTAGTAGCAAAGTTAACTAACAATTATCCTTTGACAAAACAACGGAAGTGAAAGAAAAAGAAATGATTCTAAGAAGGCAGTGAAATAGAGGAGAAATATAAAGGTTCAAACTAGCTTTTTCCGTGAACGGCATTAATGCTATCGACATTTTCTGCAGGAGTGTGTGCTCCATTCTCCGGCAAATCGCAAATGTGTGGATATGTGCTGTAAGTGCGCCACAGTGGGGCACGTTCTGATTCATATGCTATTGAATCACTGTGCACGTAGAGCCTGCTAGCATGCAAATTAAATCAATCATATATGCCTCACGCGTGTACGACTGCACTACAAATGACGATGCCTTGCAGGACTTTTCCTAGAAAGTGTTCCAAATGTTGAACATTATTGCCTTTCACGTGCACACATTTCTATGGACAAGATTGTGCCTCCCTTTCAGAGACCTGGGATTCGTATCCTAATGGACTATGGAATACTTTTATTTGGTGTATTAATAAAGCACGGCTGCCCTTTTGATCTCTTTACGTAATCTACGAGGCGTGTCCGTAAAATAAGGTCTCTAATTTTATTTAATATAGAAAACATGATTATTGTCAATGAATGTATATTGTTACGTATTTTTCAACTTAATCACCATTGTGATCGATTGCATGCGTTGTGGCAGTTCTTGTATACACTTGCCATAGCACTCTCCCGCCAAGTTGCGCAGGTAGCGCTCAACCTCGTTTTTCAAATCATCGTCGGTCTGGAAATGTGTTCCACCCAGGTGTGACTTCAACTCAGGAAACAGATGATAATCACTTCTTAGGCATAACATTGTCATAATAACCCCGAAAGTCTTATTACATGCATAATTAAGGCCGGATAGATACCACAATATGAATTAAAGTTATAATAAATATAGAGGATAATGATTAAATATACAAGTGCAGATACTAAACAGGCAATCCCGATATATATTATTAAAAACATGAACCCAACGTGTTAAGGGAGAGAGTAAAACGAATATTTTCCCTCACAGGTAGCTTATTTTTGTTCCTAGCCGACAAAGGTGGCATTGTCCAAGTATAGACCCTCGGCGCCAGCCTAAGTCTTGGCCTGCATATGATACGTGACGAGAGAATAGACTCTGGAATTTAAGATACACATTTTCAAACATGCTTATGCATTAATTAGCTTGACTGTGGGAAATAGAAGATCGCGTGGAATACATACCTCATACACTAGAAATCGCTGTTACATTTAAGAGTAGAGATGAAACACAACCTATAAGGAACAAGCAACAGGTCACATGACCCCTAAAGTGTCCAAAATTCGGCGAAAGGAAGGGGAAATTTGTGCAATGGCGACGTTCGATGTTTGCTAGGAAAAACACTCTGTTTCGGCGTGTGAAGGGGGCGACAAGTACTGGAAAGTTCATCAGAGTCCGCGTCCGTGCATGGACGGAGTAACTCACATTAGGTGGTTATCGAACACCCTGTGTTAGCGAATGAGCGAAACTGCACACATTACAAGGTCATTAAGATTTCACCACACTCCGTTTTTCTTTAATAATCCTCCGGAAATACTATGTTGTGCGAAGTAATTCACTAACGACGTTCAGGAACAACGCGTACACAGATACATATGAGTCGTGTCAGCCGCACAGCTACGGGAAAATCTCAAATCTCGCGCCTAATATGCGAATGACATCGTCAACAGTGGCGAGTGGAGAGGACTAATTGTAACAATAAACTTGACATTCAAAGGTCGTGGTGTCTTCTATGTGATAATACCCACACACTGTCAGGACGCACCCACTCCCTGGAACTCAAAGGCGAGTATTCATGCAGATATACCCAGAGAAAAACCCCGACCTGTTGGAAACCTACCATCCGTAGTCCTCACCTATCACGTATTCTATCTTATGAGGTGTTGAGTGCCGGGAGGGCTCAACGAGGTGCTTAACGGGCAAGGACCGCCTCATGCAATGTCCGGACTTTAAGCAGGGATGGGTGAGGATTTCCCATCCGAACTGGGCCAGGAGATCAGCCGTTGCATATACAGTATGGGGACGAGTGTTATCGTAATGGAAAATCACTCCCTTCGTCAGCATTCTCCTCCTTCCATTTTGTATGGCACGTCGCAATTTTTTTTTTTAAAGTATCACAATAGCTAGCGGCGTTTATTGTTGCGCCGGTAGGCATAAACTCGCACAACAATACACCTTTTCTGTTCCAGCACACACTAGCTATCACTTTGCCGTCAGAAAATGTCTGTTTGAACTTTCGCGGCTTCGTTGAACTCGAATGCCGCCACTGACGAGAATGTTCTTTAGTTTCTGGTGCTGTGTAGTGCACCCAGTGACAATTGAATCCAACAATTCCTCGCCCTGTTCTGCATAGCGCTCCAGGAATCGGTGGGCTGCTTCAGCACGTTGCCGTTTATAATCTCCGGTGAGCATTTTGGGGACCCACCTGGCACACACCTTGCGATAATGCAAATGTTCGGTCAAAATCTTGTCAATCGTAGTCTTACTGACTTCAGGGATAAGTTCGCAAAGCTCGTAAACTGTCACACGCCGATCTTTAAGCATTTCTTGCTCCACTTTTGCAATTGTTTCGGCTGAAACCGAAGGCCGACCAGAACGCTGTTCGTCATGGACGTCTGTACGCCCGTCTTTGAACTTTCTGACCCACTTTCGCACGTTTTGGAAGTCCAAACACTGTGGCCCATAGACTTCGCATAACTGACAATGAATTTCAGTGAGGGTAGTGCCCATGGCACTCAAAAAAAAAAAACAAAAAAAAAAAACGGATCACTGCACGCAACACGCACTTGACGGCGGAAGTGGTAGGAAGCTCCATCGAAAACGGCTGCCCAGCCAAGAATAATGGTTGCAACGGGTTCGTTGAGGTGGGGATTCGAAGGGGTAAAACAAAGCTACACGCCAGTGTTGTCGAATTTCGGGTAATAGCGTTACTCACGGCTCCAGCTCTTTGGAGACCTTATTTTACGGACACGCCTCTTAATTGGAGGAAGGATTTATTTCATGCCAAATTTACAAAATTTTGTCTATGAGCTGAACCATTTTTCAGCAAAACAGTCCACGTTCATAAATATTTGTTCAAAATACTAGCTTTCTCACTCATTCGGGGTCAAGTCTACTTCTTTTTCTGCCACACATGAGTCCGGCTGTGCTAAATAGTCTTTCAGAGAAAACTGTTGCAGGTGGAATACACAAATATTTAAAGACTTATTTTTAAGTTTTTGAAATTTTGAATTTAATGGAAATTAATTGTTGTTTCACACTAGAGCTAGACAGAAGAGCCAGACTGAAAAATTCAATGCCATAGCCGGGATTTGAACCACAGATCTTCTGATCTCCGTACAGACGCTCCTAACCATTGAGCTACTATGCCCAACATTCAACATGACATTAAATTCTCCAACTGACTCGTGTTTCTCCCGGTAAACCACTTAGGAGTTCTCATAAACACATGAGACAACTACCTTAATGGCGACTTACTATGCTGTAAGTACTTTAAGGCCCGGGCTTTATAGTTCAGACCACTATTAGGTACAATTAATGGAGATTAATTGTTCTTTCACACTAGCCGTGTGTAGGACGCACTATGAAAGAGTAGAACAAGACTGAAATATTCAGTGCCATAGCCGGGATTTAAACTACTGATTCTTGCGGTTTCCGTCCAGCCGCTCTAAACCATTGAGCTACTACGGTCAACGTGCCAACATGACATTAAATTCTCTAACTGACTCGTGCTTCTCCCGGTAAACCACTAGGAGTTCTCATAAACACATAAGACAACTACCTTAATGGCGACTTACTATGCTGCAAGTACTTTAAGGCCCGGGCTTTATAGTTCTGACTACTATAAGGTCAATTAATGGGAATTAATTGTTCTTTCACTCTAGTCGTGTGTAGGACGCACTATGAAAGAGTAGAACAAGACTGAAATATTCAGTGCCGTAGCCGGGATTTAAACCACGGATCTTCTGGTCTCTGTCCAGCCGCTCTAAACCATTGAGCTATTATGGCCAACGTGTCAACATGACATTGAATTCCCAAAATTCTCAAATTAAATATTTTTTGGTATTGAATTAGAAGACATTTTAAATACTATTGAGCTCTTCAGTACCGACAGTGTTATCAAAAGCGGTTGAGTGGTTTTCAAAACTACCCAACAACCAATCTTTCCTTTAATAGTAACAAAGATGTGATAAGAGGAGTTTTATTGTGTTAGTTTAGGTCTGTTTAGCAATGAATTCTTATCACGACCTTAAAACTTAATGAGCATAACATAAAATTACAGTACATCGTAACTAGAGTCCGAATGTTAGCTAAACTTCCACTTTTTAATGCGTAGGAATAAATAAAAAGGTTATGTGGATGTAATTGTGATTTTATGTCTTTGGAAGCAATATAAAGCGTCTTTAGTTTGTCTTTTTTAAAGTCTAACTCGTATTTAAATTATAAGTGTCATTTACTGTGTTTTTAAAATCAGCTTCATTTTCAATTCCTCATACAGGGGACTAAACACTTCCGTTCTTTTTTTGAAACACATTTTGTCATTCCTTGGTACGTAAGAAATCAACAACTGCATAAAGAACTTGGTCTCCTTCCTCTTCACCAGTACATACGTCAGATCGCCTCTCGCTTCTTCTCAAACCTGCCAGATGTTCCAGGAGCTGTGATGTACGACATCGGCGTACAAACCCGCCAGCCCACGCGCCTGAAGAGACGACTCCCACAGGATCTCCTCCTTAGTGACTCTGATTGAAAAAAACTATGAATATTGTTTCACAATGACTGTTGCTCTTATCTCTTTGATTACTTGTTTGTTTTAATTAACTTATTTTTCTCTTGTTTCACAGTGTTAAGAAGATAATAGGAGCCAACTTGGTTTTCCTTACATGTTATTATATAGTTCATAGAGATTCAATTAGCCAACAAGGATCTGTAAAGCATGTACTGCTGATCGATCATTGAATAAAATAATAATAAAAAAGCATTTTGTCATTAATAATAATGATAAATAGTAGCACTAAGCATTGGAATATAACTGATGGTCACATGACAACCACGCAAAGTAAGATATTCCAGTATATGTTAGACTGGCATGCTGTAAAAACAAAGGAAGATAGTGGAAGGCACGTTTGGAAATTGCAGCGTTTGCTACTGTAGAGCAGTCACTTGTTTCAGCTTATCCATTCAGGTGGGGATGAAAATTCACGCTGGAAGGGTTTAGCTATCGGCTATCCAGCTTCCAAATAGGTGTTCAAATCACGAAAGTGCGCTACGTTGATCGATACATTGCCGGAATTATGTTACATTTGGCCAATGGCATTTAGTATCTAAGAAATTTCCTTCCCTGACAATAGGGAAATGTGCAACCATTACAAAGTATTTCTCTGCCATTTTTTCACAAACTATTCTAAAAAGTATCTTCATCTTCTACTTTATGATAATTAAAGTAAATATGTATACAAATTATTTTATTAGATATTTAAGGCAATATAATGTATTTAACCGAAAATCAAATCTTTTAAGAGATATTCGCTGTAAAATGACTTTTAAATCCTGTCATCTTTGTAATACCAGGAGGATGTGCGAATTACGTATTACTTCCCATTTGTGGAAAGTATAAGTATTTAAAATTCAATCCAAAAGCAACTAAAATGGTTAACCTCAGAAAGAAAATTATTTAACATATATTGTGTAGTTTAAAGAAGTGTAAGAAGTTTTAGAAATTTTACAGTCATGCAAAATAATCCAGACGTTCAGTACTTCAGAGGGTATTCCCAGAAAATTCAAGATATGCGTTTCATTTGTTTCATAGTCAACATTTTGAAAAAATGTTTCATGTAAAGGGTAGTCTCTAGCGAGGGGATTTTCTTGAATATCTTCGTATCTCATCCATGGAAGATACTTAATTTCATTACTTAGTTTGGTATTCTACCGACGTTGTTTTTGAGTTATGCACACACACACACACACACACACACACACACACACACACACACACACACACACACACACACACACACACACACACACACACACACACACACACACACACACATTCATGCATACATACATACACGCGCGCGCTTGAAACGTGTATTTGCAGTGAGATCTGGATATAATTTTTTTTACTGAAATGCAATAGTTTTTTTGCCTAAGTAGAGGAGGATATTATGGAATAGTGGGATAATATGGAATACCAAGATTTAGGCTCTGTTTGCTGATATACGGGGTGCCTTGAAGTAGTCAAGAAAGACTCTCATGAGGCACTGCAGTGATAGTTCACAGCGCTGTTGTTGCCTTTTCACTGTCTACAAAATAAGGTGTGTTTTGTGATAATCAAAAGTTTTTACAGGCAAATGTTCAAGCATTTTCACCCACTAGTACGCATGTTACTTACTTACTTTCTTTCTTTCTTTCTTTCTTTCTTTCTTTCTTTCTTTCTTTCTTTCTTTCTTTCTTTCTTTCTTTCTTTCTTTCTTTCTTTCTTTCTTTCTTTCTTTCTTTCTTTCTTTCTTTCTTTCTTTCTTTCTTTCTTTCTTTCTTTCTTTCTTTCTTTCTTTCTTTCTTTCTTTCTTTCTTTCTTTCTTTCTTTCTTTCTTTCTTTCTTTCTTTCTTTCTTTCTTTCTTTCTTTCTTTCTTTCTTTCTTTCTTTCTTTCTTTCTTTCTTTCTTTCTTTCTTTCTTTCTTTCTTTCTTTCTTTCTTTCTTTCTTTCTTTCTTTCTTTCTTTCTCTGTTTCTTTCTTTCTCTCTTCCTTTCTCTCTTTTTGGTAATTTACGTCCTCCAACGTTGTCATATCGAACAATGAATGGAATGGGTGAAATGATGCTCAAATGAGCCCGGGGTCCATAGAGCTTAGAGTTACCCGACAATCGTCTTTCAGGATAAGGGAAAATCCCGGAAAAAACCTTATCCAGGTAACTCATCCTGACCCAGATTCGAACTCGGGACCTCTTGAGCGTGAGGCAGACATGCTACCACCGCACTACCAAGGCGGAATCTAAACCAGGCCTTATTATGCAAACATCATTTTTAACTTTATTAACTTCTGAATCAGATTTCACAAAACAATTTACAAATTTTGCAGATATAATCTACTTCTTACCTTAACGAACTAACTAAACCTAAAGATTACTGGATTCCAGGAATCTTACAAATTAATCTATCTAAAACAGTCTTTTATCTACTTTTCTTCTACTACAACAATATAAATCAAACCTACATTTTTACTACAGCTTTAATTCTTACAACAAACTACGAAAGACCGTTTCATTCGGTTTTAAAATTTCCTCTTCTGCAACTGGTATCCAAAGCTTCCACCTGCTGGTATCCATCTCCTAAAGGAACTGGCATCAGTAGATGGAGCTGGCTCGTCAGTTCCAGACATCCGGGTAGTCATCTCTCCGCTTCTGCGTTACCAGTTGTATCTGTTCGCTCAGGTACTCTCCATAGTGTAGCCAGGTCATTGTTGATTGGAGGCAGCGCGGGTAACAAGATCAAAGAGACGGCAGTGCAGTGTGGAGACAAAAGATTGCCGAAATGGTGGGCGGGAGAAGACGGATTTCGCAAGAGTTCACCTTTGTTCTAGCCGGTCTCGATTGTTTGAGAAATTTCTGGAATGTTAGAAAAACTATAAAAAGGCAGCCTGCCTGCCAAAGAGAGTCAGCTATCCCCCACCCTCTTCAACGTCTTTATGGCAGATTTCCCCACAGAACCACGAGTCGTAATGGCACAATACGCTGACGACGTGTTTCTGTTCTGCAAGGACAAACACATCCTCAGAGCCTTCAACCCCATTCAAAGACATCTCCGCCTAACACAACAGTGGTGCCGGCGTTGGCGGATGTCCGTAAATTCGGACAAAAGCCACGCCATACTTTTTACAAAGCGCCACATCCCCGCAGACTGCCCCAATTTCAGCTACCGAGGTCGAAGGATAGAGTGGACTAACTCTGTCCAGTACCTAGGAGTAAACTTGGACAGAGGTCTAACTTTTCGCCGACACATCAGGGACCTTTCGGCGAAGGTACAGGGAGCAATTGCTTCCCTGTACCGAATGCTGGGGTCGACCTCGATGCCAGTCCGCATGAAGTTGTATCTCTTCCGAGCGCTGGTATTCCCGGTGATGCTATATGCCTGAGAGATCTGGGGCATGGCAGCAGACAGCTGTTTAGCATGGCTTCAACGTGCACAGAATAGAGGACTGCGGTCTATCTATTCTGTGGGATGTTATTTTCCTACCAGGTTGCTTCACGAGGCCTCGAGTCTTCCATACCTGGAGGATGAAATCAGGCGCCGGGCTTCAAAATTATACGCAAGTTGACCATCACATAGAAGCTCCCTTGTCAGATCCTTGGGAGATTATGACCCCACTAGACGCCGATCTAGACTGCGTCGGGTCCCCCTTATGGCATGTGGGCACCCTAGATAACCCAGGAGCTAAACCTATCAGCAGCTAAAGCTGAGCTCCTCATAATTCTTCCAAGCTTTTTGGCATCTAAATTTCTCCCCAACAAAATTAAAACAAAAACAAAAATTGGGTGCTAAGTACTGCATCCTCCCCTTCAACCCGAAGGTACTTTGGTAACCTCTAAATCTACTCCCAATCAAAAAACCTACATCACCTTCATCCTACATCTTTCAATACTAATCCTACCTGCGGTAAAACCTTTAACTGGTGGGCACGCAGCAAAAACCTTCTGGCTGTATGCAGCCAGCCAGCACGAGCGAGCGAAAGAGTGTCAGTCAGTCAGTAATTGAACGCGTGCGGGTAAGCGGCTGTGTTTGTTTAGCTTGTATGTTGTATTGTGTATGTGTACGAAGCATATTTCTACGGAAATAAAGTACAATTTTTTTGTGTTTGTAACTTGGACTTTTGATTTCACGAACCCACAAAGTCACAATATATATAATCTCCGTCCTGGTATTCTCTTTCTGTCTATGGTCTTTCTGTCTTTCTGTCGTCTTTCTGATGTCCATAATTGGCGTCTTAAATCAGGTCTTCAAGTCTGGTAATCTGTATCTTCAGTTTCTTTTGGTCGTACTTACCTCCGACGTTCTCTTAAGTTATTTTCTTTTCTCATATATTGAAATGTTCTTACATTTCTTTCTTGAAATATTTTGTCGCGGGTCATATATTCCTCCAACGCCTTAACTGATATTATTTTAGACATATTTTCTAAATGTACATAATCTTCTGCATCTCTTAAGATGTTCCATAAACATTTTCCTTGAAGTTTCCCTGGACCGTCTAAAGCGATTGTAGTTTGTTATATTTTGGTCGTTCTTCAGCTGGCAATATTTTGAATGAGCAAAGTCAGACTGAAAAATTCAATGCCATAGCTGGGATTTGAAACACTTATCTCCCGCTTTCCATGCAGTTGCTCTAACCAACTGAGCTACTATAACCAATATGCCGACATGACATGGCAATGTTCAGTCCATTGCTTTAAAAGGTTCACTGTCCAAGATGCTGTGTCGGCTATTGTGGAATACCAGGTATTTTGTTATACTCTACGTAAAAGTGTATCATTCCATGTAACCGTACAAAGTATAATGAATAGAAATAAGGTTAAAATGAGTTTTGAGATAATATTAGTGGCTAAATAATTATTATTGTTATATAAATAGAAATATAACCTATTTTAAGCCAATCATGATTCTTGTTTTATGAATTCTAATTAATGTATCAATGTTTCAAACAATTTATTCCATAATATCCGACTCTTATTAACCTCCATTTGTAAGATGATTTTTATATATATTGTTTTCTTCTGAACAAAATAAATATATGTGTTTTTTACAAGTGATAAGTTCATCAAAGTTATGGTGTGCACTGGTTATGATTTGGCGATTTTAAAATAAAAACCAGTTAAGTTATTTTTAGAAATGGATCTGGTATTCCAAAATACCGTCCCCTCATAGACATTCTAGAGTAATGATGCATACTTATTATACAGTGCGATCCAAATAAACCTGAACCATTTCAATAGACCATAACTTTTCGACCAATAATAAGACACATGTGCAACTTTGGGAGAATATAATACACAATCGGGAGATTACATTACACTATTTACATCTCAGAGAAAATGTTTGAAGTGTCCTCCACCAACATCTATACATGTTTGCACTCGTCTCACCATATTCTCTGAAGTTTTACGGAGATGATGTCGAATTGAGAGAAGGTTATTTCCAGCAAGATGGAGCAACGTGCCATACATCTAATGACACCGTGGAACTTGTAACCAGTTTCTTTGATAATCGAATAAT
>CM060960.1:30605298-30741830 GCA_030765055.1 Mantis religiosa
TATTTTAGTTAATTGATGGAAATTAATCATTTCTTCATACTAGCCGTATATAGGCGAAAGGTTTTCATAGATATAGTCAACATGAAAAATTCAATGCCATGGCCGGGATTTGAACCAGGGATTTCCTGGATTCCATCCAGAAAAAAAAATTGTTGAGCATGAAGATATATTTTTGTGGCAAAGGAATTATCAAAGAAAACTTCGGAGGTGGAACTCGTTAAAGGAATTCGTCCCTTGTCAGATTCCAATTAGGTACGTAATTTTTTGCCAGTTCCATGCCAGTGGAAGTCTTTTCAAATGTGGCTACACGCAATTATTTATCATCGTTATTCCGCAGAAAGATCCTTCCAGTTTTTGTAATTTTCGTCCTCACACGTTAAGCCATATCGGACGATGAATGCAATGGGTGAAGAGCCCAGGGTCCATAGAGCTTAGAGTTACCCGACATTCGTCTATCAGGATAAGGGAAAACCCCGGAAATAAAACCTTATCCAGGTAACCCACACTGAACGAGATTCGAACTCGGGAACTCTTGAACGTGAGGTAGACACGCTACCATCTACACTACCGAGACAGGCGACTCCCGCCTTAATTTTTAATTTATACAGGATGTTACAAAAAGGTACGGCCAAACTTTCAGGAAACATTCCTCACACACAAAGAAAGAAAATATATTATGCGGATATGTGTCCGGAAACGCTTAATTTCCATGTTAGAGCTCATTTTATTACTTATCTTCAAATCGCATTAATCATGGAATGGAAACACACGACAACAGAACGTACCAGCGTGACTTCAAACACTTTATTACAGGAAATGTTCTAAATGTCCTCCGTTAGCGAGGTTACATGCATCCATCCTCCGTCGCATGGAATCCCTGATGCGCTGATGCAGCCCTGGAGAATGGCGTATTGTATCACAGCCGTCCACAATTCGAGCACGAAGAGTCTCTACATTTGGTACCTGGGTTGTGTAGACAAGAGCTTTCAAATGCCCCCATAAATGAAAGTCAAGAGGGTTGAGGTCAGGAGAGCGTGGAGGCGATGGAATTGGTCCGCCTCTACCAATCTATTGGTCACCGAATCTGTTGTTGAGAAGCGTACGAACACTTCGACTGAAATGTGCAGGAGCTCCATCGTGCATGAAGCACAATGGGTATTTCGACATTTGTCTGCATGAATGATTTCAATTTACATTTTAAGAGAAATATAAAATGAGCTCTAACATGGAAATTTAGCGTTTCCGGTCACATGTCCACATAACATATTTTCTTTCTTTGTGTGTGAGGAATGTTTCCTGAAAGTTTGGCCGTACCTTTTTGTAACATCCTGTATATGAGGTAAGATTATGCAATGAGATCAAATATGTGAGTAACTGTTGTATGTGTTCAGTTCAGTTCAGCGTTCAGTTGTTTGTTGCTGTCTTGTTCTGCATTTCAAGGATTAGGCATTACACGTGTTCCGTCTTCACATATTTTCCTTTCTCATCTCTTTCTAGGACGTTCGATGTCTGTTTTCCCTACTGTTTTGTATATATCAATTAAA
This sequence comes from Mantis religiosa, assembly GCA_030765055.1. Lineage (NCBI taxonomy): Eukaryota > Metazoa > Arthropoda > Insecta > Mantodea > Mantidae > Mantis > Mantis religiosa. The sequence continues at coordinate 30,606,843 of CM060960.1, forward strand.
AAGGTATCCTTTTTCTACCACGTGGTTGATCTGCTATTTCCTTTTGTTTTTATTCCCTTCTCTTGTTTAATTTATAAATATTCAGTTCTCTAATTCCTATTAAGTTCTGTCTGGTACATCCTTTAATTTTTGTTATAAATCTCATTTCTGCTTGGTCTTATAAACATTGGGTTCTGTTTTCTTTTTGTAAAGCTATTGTTATAGTCTCGTATAAGTGCTAAAACCTTATTTTCTAAGTCTCTTTCGACGTTGAGCTCAAATAATTAAAATTTTCGTTTTGCTCCAGGTTACACTGTTTTGTTAACTCGATATTTTAATTGATGTGTCATTAGGATTAGGATTTTCATTACGGAGTGCCCATTGTTCCTATGCCCCCAAGTGGGGCACCTCCCGGGATGAAGGATGAGGTGAAGGAGACAGAGGGTGGCCGATTCAAGCAGCCTCGACGGTACAGAGGGCAGGGTCCCTACAGTTTACTTGGATAGAGACTTCCCCCCAAAGAGCTCAGCAGCCGAGCCCTAATGGTCCCTGTCTGGCGGTCCCGAAATGGTCCCAGAAGAGGCGCGGGGACCGGGAACCGACTTATCGGAGGAGGTAGTAGTTTCCTCAGAGCATATAATCCTTCCATGCATCGCCGAGACTCCCGCCGACACTTCTACCCTGAAAGAGACCACCAGATGTGAAATGATAATGGAGATGAAATGGAGGGACAGGACATTTGGGGAATGTAGTTAACCTACCCAGCATTCGCCTAGTGACCTGGGAAAACCCTCGAAAACACCCATGGGTCAGGTAGGTTATTACTCGTTTCCCGTAGGGGAGGGGATCCGTCCCCTTCAGTTGACGTGGTTTGGGCGCTGCGAACCTTTAGCACACGTGGTACCCCTGACGTTACTAGAGGAACCTCAGGCTGAACATTCGAGCCCCTCCCTCTGGGAGTTGTTCGGATTGGGTTGGTCTTGAGGGGGCAGTGGTTCGCGATACCCGTGGGAATCGGATACGTCTCCGGACGGGGTTGAGGGAAGCCATTAATATTCCCGGGTACTAGCCTGCAGACCTAGTAGAAGGTGTGCTAGATCGTCAGGCGGCCCCACTGAGGTTATATCGGCAGCTTTCACCTTTGGTGTTGGCACGTGTAAAGTCTGTTTAGTTAACGGGTGTGCAGTTCGGAGTCAAAGGAACCTGAGCCTCCCGCCCACTAATGACTGTCATAAATCTATCTCCACACTTCAGAAATGGAACACTGTCGTTGAGGACCAATAGCAACCCTGATTTTCTGCAAGTGACAGCCGCATGTCTACTCCACGTGAAGTCTCAGTTGCCAAAGTTCCAACTTCCAGTTGATCTGTTTCATTACTTGCAGCAATTCGTTGTTTGTCACGATGTGGAGACCGTGGGAGGGAAATGCAATGGTAAATGCAAATGAAGTAGTAGATAAATTTCAGTCACGTGAAAATAATCAAAGAGAAGACAATAGTGTTAATAACTGGGCCAAGTTAAATTACTGGAAAAGTCTCAAATAACAAAGTTATAACGGGAACTGTTTCTAAGCAAATTCAAGCGCTTCTTTTGAACACAAAAATATGTGCTGAGAAATAATCTTGGTAAGGGGTCATGCAATGAAGAAAAATTATGGATATTCACGGAAATACAGTAAGAAATATTGTGATGAAAGGAATACCAAAGACGCCGATCAAGTGTGAAAACAAAAGAAAACATTTCTCTAAAGTAGATAATTTCACATGCGATTTAATTCGTCGAGAAATTTATAGATTCTATACAAAAGGGAGAGCGCCCACCTTAGACGAATTGGTTGCACATTTGCAAGAAATTTGTGATTTTCCTTATGGGCACTGCACTTTGCGCGGTCTTCTAAAGGAGCTGGGTTTCAAATATTGCACATTGAATAAGTTAAGGGTTATTATGGAATCCAGTAGAATTGTAGCTTGGTGATATATATCGTCAAAACTAAGAAAGTTTTGCAGTAATGGACATACGATAATTTATTTAGACGAAACCTCGTACGATACCCATGACGTATCGAGAAAGGTGGCAACCTTGCAGAAAGTTCTGCTAGGAGGAGGGTCGGGGTTGTAAAACGATTATAAGGGTTCGTCAAAGGCAGCGGCCGACTGCACATGAGTTAACTAAACAGATTTTAAGTGGCGTATCCACTTCCATCCCGCTTTGAGTCCACAGGACCAGATTGGGGGGTGGGGCTTGTTAGTAACCCAGGTCTTGTCCTATGGAAAGCCCCACGGAGGACGCCGGGTGCCCTTTGGAACAGCTCGGATACTCCCTGGTTGAAAGAGGCTCTGGTCTTGGTCCTACGAGGGCCGCGCCGTGGCTCAGTAGTTAGACCGCTTGGCTCTCACCAAGGCGGCCCGGGTTCGATCCCAGGCGACCGCAAAGTGAGATTTTTGGCGGACAACACGGTGCCGGGGCGGGTTTTCTCCGGGACCTCCGGTTTCCCGCGCCATCTCATTCCAGCGGTACTCCATCTTCATCTCATGCATCATCAGTGTCACCACCTGCGGTGCCGTATGTAGTAAAAGCGGGCGTTAAACGCTACACTTGGACCTACAGGTCCAGGACTGATGGGAGTAGACCCTCTGTACTCAGCAACTGTCATTACTCAATATCCCTGAAAGACAAAGTTCTAAGGAAGGGAGATCCTGACAGTATATCGCTAGTCTTCCAGGTTCGAGGTTCTGATATGCCTCCCCCCTCCACATTCAGGTAAAAACTACGTAACTCATAATTATCACATTTTTTTTTACTGTAAAAGGTATAAAAACTCTACAGATTGGGTTATGAAACTTGAGGAAATAAGCTCCAAAATTGTAAGTGCAATTCATTATATCTTTCTATCTTAGGTAAATTGTAGGGAAAACTAAAAGTGTAAGGGATACATTAATATAAATTATTAATGCAAGAGACACCTGCTGTAGTAGGAGGCAAACTAAGAAAGACAACTGAAAGCTAAGCATCTTATAGTGTATTTCCAGGTGAAAGGGAAGGCACAACAAGTGCTTTATGACTCGCCTTTCTGTGCAACTCATTACAATAAAAGACAATGAAAAATAAGGAACGATGTCGACCTTATTCCTGAGGAAGGAGACTCTTCTGTAGTTGGCAGATTTTATTTATCCTCTGAAGCAACTTTACCATTTGCAATTTCTCACAAACAGTGACGTTAAGTCTCCCCTCCTTTTTATGTGGGAAAAGTTTGTGGTTTTCCCTTTTTATGTCCTTAGTTCAGTCGTGGCGAGGAAAACTTCCAGTTTGTTAGATTCGCTTAGGCTGGTCATATTGACAACATCTGTACCTCGTCGTTAAACGCTGTAATGTTTGTTGCAACTCACTCGGTAGGGTAAGTCTGCTGCGTTAGAGTACCCGGGTTCAATTCCAGATGGGGCGTCAAAATTTTTATAGCTAATAATATTTGGAATTCTCCCACGAGTATAAAAGGTGTGTATCGTAACGCATAAACCACAAAGAAAAAGAAAATAATTCAGTGTCGAGCTAAAATGCTATCTGCTGCAAAGACAAATGACTGACATGTGGCCATTGCAGCAAAACAAATATGATAAAGGTAAGTATATACGATATAATAAAATACGTTTCCAGATAAGACCTGAAGCTTTCCTGGTGACGAATATGTTCAAGATCTCGGGAAGCAAGCCGGCTGAAAAGACGATTAGAAATCGACGTTTAGGGAGTGTGCATCTCTCCCATCATCAGGATATTTTAAGGTTTTTTGGTTTAATTTACGTCCCCCAACTTAAAGTCCTATCGGACGGTGAATGAATTGGATGAAATGATGCTCAGATGAGTCCAGGATCCAAGGAGCTTAGAGTTACCTGACATTCGTCTTGAACGACAAGGGAAAACCCCGGAAAAAGCCTTATCCAGGTAACTCATCCTGACCGAGGTTCGAACTCGGGACCTCTTGAACCTGAGGCAGACATACTGCCATCTACGCTACCGAGGCGGGCCGGATATTTTAAGAAACGGTATAACCACGAAATGGATAACTGGATATAACACAATTATCAACAAAGACAAAAGACTACCAATGCTCGCATCTCCGAACAAAAGACTGTTTTCAGTAAATTAAATAGCAGGTCAGGAGATGGCGTGAGCGTAGAACATTAATTGGATCAAAGAAACATAACTACATAACTTGATAATCAAGCTGTATAGATCTGTAGTTCTTAAGCCGACGGATTTCCATTTTTAAGACCGGTTTCCAAGAGGAGCTGAACTGAAATCCAGCATCACGATTAAGCGTGCTCCTCTCGAAGGAAATGGCCAAAGCCTCCTTCGAATCTCCGCTCCCAGTAGCTGGACAAACTGTACAAACTGGACTTCAAAGTTCCGGGAGTGTACCGCATTCCCTGTGAATGTGGGACACCGTATATAGGACAAACCGGAAGCACCATCGCTACCAGAATAAACGAATATGAACGAAGCGTTCGTTTAATACAACCTGAGAAGTCTGGGTTGGCAGAGCATTGTTTTGATAAAGACCATAGAGCTAATTTTCGGGAGACGAACAACTTGGCAAAATGCAACGGTTATGGTGGCAGCACTGTACAGTGCAGAGAACTCTAGTGGTAGTGACGAGAGTTAGTACTATTTTTGATACTCAAAATGGCGACGTTTCCATTGCAAGAACAGCGTGCAATCATTCGTTTTCTCCATTTTCGTTGTGTGACATCTATTAAAATTCATTGCCAGTTGAGTGAGATTTGTGGTGATGGTACCATGGATGTGTCTAATATGCGACAATTCAATGGAGGCAGAGTATCGTGTGACAACAAACCAAGACAGTCACGGCCTCGCACCAACCGGTCTGACGACATGATCAAGCGAGTGGAGAACGTTGTTTTGTAGGATCGCCGATTGAGCGTTTTCAGATCTTCGTGCGGGATTGTGTGCACAGATCCCCCTCGTAGGGGGGGGATCTGTCCCCTTCAGCTGCCGTGATGCGGGCGCTGCGGACCCCTAGCACTCGTGGTACCTCTGACGTTACTACAGGAACCCGGGGCCGAACAATCTAGCCCCTCCCTGATTGGGAGTTGTTCGGATTGGGTTGGACTCGATGGGGCAGTGGTTCCTGATACCCGTGGGAGATCGAGTACGGACTCCGGACGGGGTTGAGGGAAGCCATTAATATGCCCGCGTACTAGCCAGCATAGCTAGTAGAGGGTGTCTAGATCACCAGGCGGCCCCACCGAGGTCATATCGGTAGCCTTCCCATTCTGGAGTTGGCGCGCGTGTTAGTCTCTAGGTCTTGCCCTATGGAAAGCCCCACAGAGGCGGCGGGAGCCCTTTTGGGACAGCTCGACAACTCCCTGCTTGAAGGACGCCACGGTCTTTAGACCTACGGGTCCTGGAGTAATTGGAGTAGAACTTCTGCAGTTGACGTGTGCACAGATCCCAGGGAAATTCCTATTTTGGAGGCGATGTCTGCAACTGTCTTGGTTTGTTGTCACACGATGTTCTGCCTTCATTGAATTGTGGCACCCAGGACGCACATTAGACACATCCATGGTACCATCACCACATACCTCACTCAACTGGTGAGCCCACCTCGGTAGCGTGTCCGCCTCACGTTCAAGATGTCCCGAGTTCGAATCTCGGTCAGGGTGAGTTACCTGGATAAGCTTTATCCGGGAAATGAAATGAAATGTGTAGTGTTTAACGCCCGCTTTTACTACATACGGCACCGCAGGAGGTGACACTGATGGTACATCAGATGAAGATGGAGCATCAGTGGAATGAGATGGCGGGGGAAACCGGAGGTCCCGGAGAAAATCAGCCCCAACGCCGTGTTGTCCACCACAAATCTCACTTTGCTGTCGTCTGGGATCGAACCCGGGCCGCCTTGGTGAGAGCCAAGTGGTTTATTCGGGGTTTTCAATTATCCTAAAAGGCCAATGTCGGGTAACTCTAAGCTCCATGGACTCCGGAGTCATTTCACCAATTTCATTCATCGTCCGATATTACAACGTTGGGGGACGTATATTAAAAAAATCACCACAAGCCTCACTCAACTGGCGATGAATTTCAACAGGTGTCATGGCATGAACATGGAGAAAACAAATGATAACACGCTGTTCTTGCAATGAAAATGTTGCCTCAAAAGCAGACCTAACTCTCGTCGCTGCCACAAGGGTTTTATGCACTGGACAGTACTGCCATCTGTGTGACGCATTCATAAAGAGACCACGTTATTTAAAGCCCGGGCAGGCGGATCCTCTTCAAATCCCGGCTATGGCATTGACTTTTTCAGTCTGACTCTACCTTGCTTAATTCAGTGTGTATCCTTTCCAACATTTCCCTATCAGCCAGGGGGGAAAAAAAAAGCTACTCGACCTACCTATGGATTAGGTAGGTCGAGCACTGGAATTGCACACAGGAATGTGTACCACAGACGCTGCGCCAGAGCGATCCCTCTCGTATTTGAGGGTGTTATAAAACAGAATTTTTGTGGCAGAGCTGCGCTCTCAAAAAAAAAAAAAAAAAAAAAAAAAACTCCAATACGGGTCCCTTTCAATTGGTTGATTTATATGCCGACGTTGCCTTGTGCCTGTGTAGCAGCGAACAGAAACTCCCAATAATTCCATACGTGCGTGTTTTTGTTTAACCAGCGAAATAATTGATTACCGTTCGCATACCAGCAATTCATGCACAAGTATGACTGTCATTTCGCAATTACAGGACAGCGAGACGTTAATACGTTAGTGCGTCATAGAGGCCCTGATTGTTAGGAATTGTGCCAGACGGGCTTCCATTGGCCTGCCGGATGCTCCCTCGAGCCCGAGGCAAGGCTGGGGCGAGCAGCAATTGATTTCATGGCATGCATCTTAGCGATTAACTGCTTCGTACCTCCTGATTATAAATTATATCTACAGCTGTACATTTGTCTATTTTAAAACGTTTTTATTAACCCATTTGCTTTTATCTGTGGGTTGGGTACCAACCTTCCAACCCATTTTAAATTGACCTTCCTTTATACGATGTTAAGACACTTCTTGCAATGTTCAATCAGTAATACTCAACGTAGATTTCGCTTAATTAATTAGCAATAAATTACTGACATTCTTGTAGGAAAGATATTCTGTATGAAAAATAAATACAGACGGCCAAAATCTGTTCATTTGTTTCAGCAGAAACAAATACGAGGGCTGTTCAATAAAGAATGATCACAAATTTTTTGGCAACGATCCTTTACTCATCCTCATAATTTTGATGGTCCTTCTCAAAATAGTCTCCTCTGAATGCGAAGCACTTGTCCCAGCGTTTCTTCCAGTCTTCAAAGACATGCTAGAAACCATTTTTGAGAGATCCCTCACCACTTCTTCTAACGATGGACAATGCCCCCCACGAAGGCGTTTCTTTAAGTTAGAGAATCGAAAAATGTCACATGTGGCTAAATCCGAACTTTAGGGAAGGTGAGAGATGCACTTCACGTTGATTTTTGCAAGATATTCAGCAACAACATTGGCAATATGCGGCCGCGCATTATCGTGGTGCAGCATCCAGCCTGCTTCACGTAAATGTGGTCTTTTGCGTCTGATATGGACTTGCAATGTTTTCAGGACATCCCTGTAGTATTCTCCAGTTACTGATGTGTGTGCAGGTACAACATGCTGATAAACCATTTCATGAATATCAAAGAATGCGATGAGCATAACTTTCCAAGCAGAAGCAACCACTTTTGCTTTTTTGGCGGTTGGTGATGAAGGAGATTTCCACACTAAACTTTGCTATTTTCTCTCAGGATCAAAATAATGTAGCCAAGTTTCATCAGCAGTGATTACGTTTGAAAGAATCTCCGGATCTTCCTCTGACACCAACTTTAACTGCACGCAGACCTGCATGCGAATGTCTTTTTGTTCGGGAATCATTAGTCTTGGAACCCATCGCGCCCAAACACGTCTCATATGTAATGTTTCTGTCACCAACGTGTGGGTGGCACCTGCTGAAATGTTCAGTATTTCAGAAAGTGATCTTAAGGTAATTCGTCAATCCTCTGTCACAATGGCAGCAGCAGTGTTGATGTTTTCTTCCGTAAGAGCAGTAACTGGAGCACCGGACCCACCTTCCTTTAAAATTGATTGTCTTCCATCGTTAAACCTTTTAAACCACCTTCGAACTGGGCTGTAGGGAAGAACAGACTGGAAATAGCCTCCTGTAACATTGTATAGACCTCAACTGAAGATTTGTTAAGACGAAAGCAGAATTTCAAAGCCGGATATTGTTCCTCGTGTGTTACCTCCAATGCAGCGGTAGGCAATATTGAACATATCTGAACTTACCTGGTTCTCACATGCGGGAACCAAGAGTACCAACAATGAAACTACTACGGCGCGTTTGTTTCACATTAAGCTAACAGAATATAATAAGTTTGAATTTTAGTGCGAAAAATTATGACTATAAAAATTATGATCAGGGTTTGAACCAAATCAAATGCACATACCACCTCTCGAAGTCATAGGCCCACAAAGTAGAAAATTAATGGAAATTAATTGTTCTTTCACACTGGTTGTGTGTAGGCTAAAGTCTGGAAAGGTAGAGTCGGACTGAAACATTCAATGTGATAGCCGGGATTTGAACCACGGATCTTCTGCTCTCCGTCCGGCAGCTCTAACCATTGAGCTATAGTGACCAACGTGCCGATATGACATTAAATTCTCCAACTGACTCTTGTTTTTCCCGGTAAAGAAAAAAATAAATGAGAAACAACAATTAATTTCCATTAATTGTACCTAATAGTGGTCCGTACTATAAAACCCGGGCCTTAAAGTACTTAGAGCATAGTAAGTCGCCATTAAGGTAGTTGTCTCATGTGCTTATGAGAACTCCTAGTGGTTTACTTGGAAATGTTTCGAGATGTTACTCATGTAAGTTTTCTACTCTGTTACTATGCTTTGGTAAATTCTGACTGTGTAGTTACTGCATAGCATCAACGTTAATTTAAATGTTCTCTGGGACGCTTGTTACCTTCATACTTTGTTATTGTTGTTTTAGGAAAATTGTAATAGAGTAATTTTATAAAGATTGCAATGCTCTTTCTTTCCTAGTGCTATTTTAAAGGGAGCACATATTGTTATATGAATATGTTATATTTGAATTGTTTGTTTTGGGCAAGATTGAGTCAGTTCTTTGTATGCCGTGTACCCTAACCTGGACCTCTTAACTTTAAGGTTGGTAGGACCAAAATTACTTTTGGTTCCTCTTAGTTTAGGTTGTTAAGGAAGTGTTTAGCTGTGAAATGCGCATCCTGGGTCCGTCGGCACAAATGTTACAGCTTTATAAATTAAAGAAACGTAAATGTTCAATTATTTCGTCAAGGACAGCAAAAGCAGTGGGGAAAGGTGAACGAACAGCGTATAATATAGTGAAAGAGATTAAAAATTCAAAGCATACAGGAGAAAAACCTTCGTCACTTGGTAAGAATCGTGTATATCCAAAAAGACTCGAACTCGATGAGTATGGAAAATGTGTTATACGCAGAACTTTTCTCGATTTTTACAAACAGAGAACAGAAATTCCTACAGTACGTAATCTCATGAATGATATTAAGGAAGAGATCTCTTTTGAAGGTAGGGGGATACATTTTGGAGAATACTTAAAGGCAAAGGTTATCGATTCCGCAAGAAAAAAAATATGCGTTCCATTACTTACTTCGAGCTGATGTTTTGATACTCAGATTGTGCTATACTATATTCCCGCCTTCTCTGACCTCCGTAAACCGAGCCATGCTACATGAGCGACGTCCCCAAACAACTGCATTCATTTGTCAGACAGTCAATACAGTGCGATCCAAATAAACCTGAACCATTTTAATGGGCCATAACTTTTGAACCAGTAATAGGACGGACGTACAACTTCGGGAGAATATAATATACAATTGGGAGATCACATTACACTATTTACATCTCAGAGAAAATATTGGAAGTGTCCTCCACCAGCATCTACACATGTTTGCACTCGTCTCACCATATTCTCTGAAGTTCTACGGAGAGTATCCCCACCAATGTTACTTATTTCGGTTCGAATGGATTCCTTGAGCACATTAATTGTCTGTGGCCTATTCTTGTACAGTCTATTTTTAGATACCCCCATAAGAAAAAATCCGGCATGGTTAGGTCAGGGGATCTGGGGGATCTCGGAAAGTCTGCGGTATTCTAGGGGGTATAAATACTCCAAAGATGTTAGAAGCGGCAGTTGCTTGGTGGTTATTGCGACAGTCGACTTTTGAAGTGTACCGCAGTGATTTCTTTCATTTGTTTTCGTGTGGTGGAGCACCGAGTCGACCTTGAAGACAGCATATCGTCAATTTCTCGACTTTGTACTGCAGCAAAAGTTGTTTTAGATTTCTGCAAGCGGATTTCTGAATCTACGTAAGCCACGCAGTCACACTTGGTGTCCCCGCAGGGGAGGGAATCCGTCCCCTTCAGCTGCCGTGGTGCGGGCGCTGCGGTACCTCTGTGATACCTCTGACGTTACAAGAGGAACCTCTGGCCGAACATTCGAGCCCCTCCCTGATTGATAGTTGTTCGGATTGGGTTGGACTCGAGGGGGCAGGGGTTCCCGATACCCATGGGAGATCGGGCACGTCTCCATACGGGGTTGAGGGAAGCCATTAATATTCCCGCGTACTAGCCTGCATAGCTAGTAGAAGGTGTGCTAGATCACCGGGCGGCGCCACCGATGTCACATCGGTAGCCTTCCCCTTTGGGGTTGGCGCGCGTAAGTGGCGTATCCACTTCCATCCCGTCTTGTATTTTCGAACCAGATGGGGGGGGCCTTGTTAGTCTCTAGGTCTTGCCCTATGTAAAGGCTCACGGAGGCGCCGGGCGCACTTCGGGGACAACTCGGTAACTCCGTGGTCGTCAGCAGGGAGTTGGTCTTCACTTTGTGTGGACTGCCCTGGTAGATAACCTCGCATTATATATATAGTCACATTTGGTGCCAGGAGTGGGATAGTGTCAGCGTGTGGCATTGTTGAGCTGCCGCGACAAGCCGGAGCCGGGCGCGTGGGCAGGAGAGGAACAGAGAGAGAGGCTGCAAATTTCTCGGCAACAAAAAAGGACCGAACAATCTGGAGCCTCTCTCTGTCTCATTCTCTCCTGCCCACGCGCCTGGCTCCATCTTGTCACGGCAGCTCAACAATGCCATACGGTGACAATAATGTTAGCTAAGCAATGCGTGACTTACCTTCAGCGCAGAAGGCTGCCTAAATCATGAAACTTCCGCCAGCAACATTTTTGCTTATGCAAACATGGATATTCGTATATTACTCAAGTGTTTTAAATATTTAGTTTAAATTACTTATAGTTTATGAATTACTTATTTTTTTAATCCAACGAAAATACCAGTGGTGCATCCGTATAGCTGTGAATGTTACTTACGTTAAGAGGATAATTTGTCATTGTCTTTAACGTCTGAGTACTGCAAATTTATGATGATAGGTTCCAAAATCTCGTTACGTACTATTTCTTTCCAAAAGTCGTCTTCTTGTAGTTTATCTGATGTCTCACGCAGTTTTCCTAGTCTTGTGTTCCTTTACTACTGAAACCCATCCGCATTGTCTAAATTACACCTCTTCTCATCACTGATACCATCTGAAGTCCATGGCATATGTTTTACAGTAAACTCCAATCTAGCCTTCTTATTTTTGTATGTTAGAGCTAAGTTGCTGCAGTCTTTTTTTTTTTTTTTTTCAGTGAAAAACGTTCGTCATTTGATTTAATTTTTCATACACATCTGGAAGTTAGTGGCAACTGTAAGTCAGCAACAAGTTGCTGAATAACGGGTTGTGACCCTTCCTTTACAAAAAGTTACCGTTTTATTGCCTGAGATTGCTTTACCCGTATGTTCTGTTATGTCCATATCATGAACGATATCGCATATCTTCGCGATTTGACGAATAGTTAGCCACCCTATACGCCCCGATTTTAGCTTTTTTATCATACAACTGCTTTCCGCGTGGCATTGTCACAGTAGGTGCTTATTTACACAAGCAGTATCACTGTTTTATATCTGCAGCAAAGGAAGGTTTGTACACACAAGCCACGACAGGTTATACGTGCCAGTCTCTTATTCCCAAGGTCGCGGGATCAAACCAGGCGGTGAGCGATGGATTTTATCAAACGTAATACCTTAGCGTACCGTATGTACAGGCATTGACTCTTGACTAGACAAAATTGGGCTTGTATAATGGAAAAATGGCACTATTTCCCAACATGAACTACGGTGAGAGATGGAGCTTCCTAATCAGGTGCCAAACATGTTTGGACGACGGTCTGTTTCAATACCTTCTTTAATAAGCACAATTGATGATAGTTGGCACGCCAGGCCATGAATGCCCTTGACCTCCCTAACCACCCTCGTCCATTCTACTCGGTCCTCTGCTTTTATTCTCCAGCCCTTAACTGTCAACTTTCTCAAGTCATTTTCTACATCATATACCCATCTTTTCCTGGGTCTTCCTCTTCTCCTTCTGCTATCCAGATTTCCTATGAATATCCTCTTAACTAAACTGGTTTCCGGCATTCTCTGTACATGGCCAATCCACCTTAATCTTCCTTGTTTAATTTTCACTACTATATCTCGTTCTCAGGCGCTGTAACTCCAAGTTAGTCCGCATTCTCCATCCGCTCAAGTCCCTTATCACTCCAAATATATAAGTAAGTTTTTAAAATGTTTCATGGTTTCAAGCGCGCCTTTCTATTATAGCGGCAGTCGGCAACCAGTGCTGAGGACGCAGATAGGGAAAACAGAGCGCAGGCGGTTCGGATGTTTTTGGATCTCTCGGTAGATCTACATTTTTGTGCACTAGTGATGCAAAACTCCTTCAGAATGAACGAAGTTTAGAGGCTATTCCCATAAAATTGAAGGTGTACATCTGTAGCCAAACGCTTAGACTGCTTTACTCTCACCTAGTCGGCGCAGGTTCGATCCTAGGTGACCGCAAAGTGAGGTTTGTGGTGGGTTTTGTCCGGAACCTCCGGTTTCCCCGCAATCATTCCACATACTTGCTCCATTATCATATTTTCTTTCATCCACTCCACCATCATTCCATTCACCTACTTCTCTTAATCTCATTCCAGGGACTGGGATGATCACCCATCCCTGGATTTCTCCCTCTGGTTTATAGTTATGGGATTGGGATTTCATTACAGAGGGAATTCGGTACGTAGGCCACCTTGCTGGACCCATTGTTACTATGCCTCCATGTGGGGGCACCCCCGGGAGGAAGGATGAGATGAAGGAGGCAGAGGATGGCCGACCCAAGGAGCCACGACAGTACAGAGGGCAGGGTCCCTACAGTTTACTTGGATAGAGACTTCCCCCGACAGGCCAGGGCAACGAACTCGCTCCCTTGCAGCGGGGTGGCAATGAGTCCAGCAGCGGAGCCCCAAAGGTCCCTGACTGGCGGTCCCGAAATGGTCCCATTAGAGGAGCGGAGATCGGCAACCGAACTACCGGAGGAGGAAGTAGTTTTCCTCAGATATCATCCTGCCATGCATCGCCGAAATCCCGCCGACACTTCTACCCTGAAATATGAAATGAAAATGGAGATGAAATGGAGGGCGAGGAAGTACTGGGGATGTAATTAACCTACCCAGCATTCGCCTAGCGAGCCGGGAAAACCCCTGAAAAATCCATGGGTCTGGTAGGTCGGCCACGCGAATTGAACCTGGACCACAGAGGAAACAGCTCGGTATCCATAGTTGTGGCTCCTCACCCGACGTCTAAAGTGGCATAAGGGGTAGGGGACCATAAATGAGCAGGACTTTGTCTTACGCCTAGAGGAGAAGAAGAAGAAGTAGAAGAAGAAGAAGAAGAAGAAGAAGAAGAAGAAGAAGAAGAAGATGATGAAAAAGAATTTTAACCCTTAGAACCGTTTTGGGGAATAATGTGACCCTTTTCTTTATAAAGTGTAGTTTTTCTAAACCTTTTTATAAAAACGTACGTAGTATTGAACGAAAGTAACAGATTAGAAGTTGAGAAAACACATTTAATGGACAGAGAAGCCACTGTAATGTCAGCAGTGCCATATGAGAAGTCAGGATATGCAGAAAGGTCTTCAGAAGTAGAGTAAGTATAATTTATTCTCTCGTAAATACTAATTCCGCAGTTATAATGACTCCTAAATAGATTCTGCCGTACATTTCCTGGAATGCAGCCGTGCTGTGCAATTAATTCTGGCGATCAGGTTCATTTTAACTCGGGCAGAGCGAGCAAGCAAGCACTGCCGACAGGGTAAGTCATATATAATACATTCTGGGGTGCTCTGAGGAGTGCCCGCAAAGTACACACTTCTCTACCCCCTTCTACTGTTCTTACCCTCTCTTCACACAACTACCTTCCGCGGTACGAAGCCGAGAATGCGCGAACAAAGTCGAGTCGCGACATTGCTCGAAAACAAATCAAGGGGAAATGTTCACTGCAGTTACGTTATATAGGTTCAAAGATTCACATAGCTCATTGTTAAGGACGATGATTTTTCTTAAATTCCTTAGAAAAAGTGTTCCTAAAAATTCATAAAAATGAAAACAAACTTTCAAAAAATACATGCACATAACAATCTACAAAAACAAAAAGAAATATAAATCTAAACTGTCAAAAATGCTCTTCATTAAATCCTAAAGTCTAACCTAATCTCTGTTTCATATAACCTTGCCCCGCTGAGATCTATCACTCCGCGTGCAGCTACCTTCCCCCTCTTCCTAATTGGCTAATGCTTTCGCGCCATAGGCTATAGGCAGTGCCTTCCCGTCACATTGAAACCTGCAGTAAACGTCATAATAATTGCCAGGAACATAGATAAAATCACACAAATAAGAATATGACGGCATGCAAAAATAATGAACTGAGCAAGTTGAAACTGAATGAATGAGCAATGAAACTGAAACAAGTTTATAATGAAAGGCTTTTGGCCTTTTCCACTGGGATTTTTTAAACTAGCACACATACCTTGCAAAAATGCTTGTCTTTCAGTCTTAAAAGTCGTGTCACGCCATACTTGTCGTGTGTTCTTCATTCACGCACAGTCTCGTCGAGGTAGTATATTTTGCGGCTTGTATCTCGGAACAGTCTGATTGTCCTTAAATAACTTCTTCGCCACACCAATATTGCCCCTGGAGTGGTAAGTTTTCCTGTTGTCTCAATTTCACGTCGCGATGTTCCTACACCTGTAAGCTCAGAGCACAGCTGTTCGACTTCTCTCACTGACAAAGAGGGATTCTTCTCTATGAGTGCATTAAACACACGCAACACAATTATTTTTTCGCCGCTTTGTAAAGGTTTTCCCTTGCGATGCTTCAGCGAAAAACTGGCGGTAGACTCTACCAATATACATATAATAAGTACACGCGCAATAAACGATCAATAAAATAATTTAGCTTTCGCACTCGGCACAACACACCTTCGAATGACGATATATGACTAATCCAGTTCAAAACAAGGTCAGTGATAAAAGTCATATAAACAAATATGTCATCACTACCGCTAAATCACGTGCTATCGTGCCATGTGCTTAAGAGCAAAGGAACCTCCTCTTTACTAGAATTAACATGCATTTCAGATAAATAAACTCTGTTGCGTAATATATTTAATTCAAACAGTTACGAAAATATAAATTTTACAGTTCTCTTCCAATATATAAAGACATATCACCATGTTAAATATGAACTAATTTTTACCGCACAACAGTCTGCACCACAACGGCAGAGATAAGTTCAGGTGATCGTTAAGGGGTACGGGGCAAACTTTTGAAAAAACAAGGATTAGAAAAGAATCTAAATTCCTTATCCACTTATCATCCGCTAGGATTTCTGCAAAGCTGGCCGGCAGCTGCAGAGACGTCCTAAGGTCTGCTAGGCAAAAACACTCTAGCAGCACGTGTCGTACAGATAACGCTTCTTTGCAAAACGGACACATTGGAGAAGGCTCCGTTTTAAAAAGAAAACTATGAGTAAAAAAAGCAGTGCCCAATACGCAACCGAGCCAAACTCACCTCCTCGCGACGAGATGAACGACGGGAGGTAACCCAGGGAATCGGAAGTTCTTTGACAGATCTAAGTTTATTATTGCGGAGAGCGGACCACTCTTCCTGCCAGCAGGTTTGTACAGCTCTCCGCAATACGGCCCTAAAATCTTCCGATGTCACCGATGGTGCTGGAACCCTGGACTTCATGGTAGCCGTTTTGGCTGCTGAATCCGCCATTTCATTCCCCCGCAAGCCTACGTGACCAGGGATCCATGAACACACCACGTTAGATTAGTCCCTGTGGAAATTAATTGTTCTTTCACACTAGCCGTGTGTAGGACGCACTATGAAAGGGTAGACCCAGACTGAAAAATTCAATGCCATAGCCGGGATTTGAACCGCGTATCTTCTGGTTTCCGTCCAGCCGCTCTAAACCACTGAGCTACTATGGCCAACGTGCCAACATGACATTAAATTCTCCAACTGACTCGTGTTTCTCCCGGTGAACCACTAGGAGTTCTCATAAGCACATGAGACAGCTACCTTAATGGCGACTAACTATGCTGTAAGTAGTTAAGTAGGTACTTTAAGCTTTTCCATTAATTGTACCTAATAGTGGTCCGAACTATAAAGCCCGGGCCTTAAAGTACTTACAGCATAGTAAGTCGTCATTAAGGTAGTTGTCTCATGTGTTTATGAGAACTTCTAAGTGGTTTACCGGGAAAAACACGAGTCAGTTGGAGAATTTAATGTCATGTCGGCACGTTGGCCATAGTAGCTCAAATGTTTAGAGCGGCTGGACGGAAACCAGAAGATACGTGGTTCAAATCCCGGCTATGGCATTGAATTTTTCATTCTAGCTCTACCCTTTCACAGATTAGTCGCTAACCTCCCGTTTAGGCGAAGCAGAAAGTAGTGTATCGGAAATGCGCACCCTCCCCGAATTCAGTACACTGGTACCAGCTCAGATACGCATCCCTCAACCACCAGGACAAACCTTTTCACCGACACGGGTCTCCAAGCACGCCCTACACTTGGGTGGGTCTTTTGTCTGACCCCTCACCACTAAGAAGAACCCACATTGAGGGTGTCAGGTTGGCTCGCCAATTCCCGTACCTACCGCAGTAGGCCCCTGGGGGGAATTTTATACAGCATTAAATATTACACGATTTTGTGATTAGGCAGTTCAGGAACCATTGGTGTGCGAACCTCAAAACTTGTTATTGTGACGCACCGGCCACGAAAACAAAAACATTACTCCTTGCTGTTTATCAGTAACCCTAGCCTACCTTTCAGATAATGTGACAAAAGGCAGTTACTTATGAAAAAGTCGACTAATAACTCGGACAGTTGCAAGGCTGCTCTTCAGTGTAAAACTACACATTCCGTCCCAACAGGGAGGACTTTGCGTGTACTTAGATAGTAAATCCAAGCAATATGGAGCGCTATACGAACGCCGAAATGACGGATATGATTTTGATGGATGGAAGAGCTGAAGGGAGTTCAACGAACGCATGATTAATTTACTTTCATTAAAATATGAATTGTAAAAATAGTTACATCAATTATAATATTTATTTGTTTAACTTCAGAGTATTTTGTTATAATCTTAATTGTACAGTACTTTCAAACACTTACTATAAATAACAACAGCTTCCTTTTCAGTTACAAATGCTTTATTTAGTATTATCAAACACTTGAAATAAAATGCTCGTCTCATTGTATAAGCCATTTAGTTTCGGTTAATTTATCTATAATTATTCTTTGATGTTGTTTTTTGTTCTTTTCATCATTTAATGCTTCCATCCTCAACGTCACTTACATTAACTTCCCTCTAAAATGTGTAAGTTGCATATGTCCACCAGCTTATTTGCCATCATGGACTGCTATAACGGAATTTTGGAACATTCATAAGCAATAATTAAGTAATAGCTTCTTTATTGCAGTTTCACAAGCCAAAGAAATTCTTAATAGTAGGAAGCTACTGCGGAGTATGCCGGTATGTTTACAAACAACTGCAGCACGCGACACGGCGTGTCAGCTACCTACGAACTCCGACAGGGTGAGGCACCCGTCTTTGTTCCTGTCACTGCCTAATCCACACTCAATCTAGAATATTTTTATGCGGCTCTATTGGCACATTTTAATTTAACACTGTTTTGAAAGTACTACAAAATACCAAAGTGACTAAAAACACGTATATTGTACCAAAACCACATCTAAATACATTTTATTTTTACAATTCATGGAAGTTTTATGTTATGTGGAAGTTTTAGTGGAAGTACACGTTTAGAGGCTCCGAATTTAAAACAACAATCAATAAAATAATCCGTTTTTTTGTTGCAGTGAATAACTTAACTCCAAAAGGACACACGAGTTTAATACCAAAAATGTGATATAAAATTTTCAAGAAAATCTCAGACTTACGTGCAGCATTTGGGAATTGAGCAAAATGTATATGTTAAATTTTCTTAAAATGGCCTGCGATGGTATCTTCATTAGAAAATAACTTAATATAGTATTTAATAAATGGTAGACGTTGAAATAAAAGCATGTTGCAGACAAATTTACATCCTTTTAACACTTACAATTTATTCCAAATGATCTTGGTGTGCAATAAGCTATTTCTGAGATATTTTTGTTATTATTTGAATTGTTCAGTTGTTTTAAAGCCCAGTTCATAAACATTTGACGATCGCTGCTCCATTTGATCTATAAGAAATTTTAATGTACCAATTTTTGGAAAGGTTTATCTTGATTAAAATATAGTGGACAGAAAATAAATTTTTCTAAACACGTTAAAATGACATAATTACTACAGAAAGTAATGCTGGATTAGCAGTAATTAGTAATTAGGGTAAGTATTTTATTCCACCCCAAAATTGGGTATTAAAATATCACAGTTCTCTCTGAAACCAAAAAGGGCATTTTTATGTAGTGTGATCCATATAAATCTGAACCATTTGAATAGGCCATAATCTGTGAACCAATAATAGGACACACGTGCAACTTTGGGAGAATATGATACACAATTGGGATATTACATTACACTATTTACATCTCAGAGAAAATGTTGGAAGTGTCCTCCACCAGTATCTATACATATTTCCACTGAAGTTTCCACGCTGTAACACCTCCTATTTTTTTCCTGGACTGGGACCAGATAGGAACTCCTGTTTTTTTTAAGTAACCCGTGAACTCTTTGTGAATGCGTGACAGAGATGGCGGCCTTGTACGGTGCATAGAACTCTGGTTGTAGCGACCAGATTTAGGACTGCCTTTGATACTTTAAATGGCGAAGTTTTGATTCGTTTTCTCCATTTTCGTGGTGTGACATCTATTGAAATTCATCGCCAGTTGAGTGAGGAATGTGGTGATAGTACCATGGATGTATCTAATCTGCGCTCCTGGGTGCGACAGTCCAATGAAGGCAGAACAACAAATCAAGACAGTCACGGCCTTACACCAGTCGCTCTGACGACATTATCCAGCGAGTGGAGAACGTTGTTTTGGAGTATCGCCGATTGAGCGTTGAAGAAATCGCCTTCAAAATTGGTATTTCCGTGGGATCTGTACACACAATCCTGCATAAAGATCTGAGAATGCGAAAAACGCCTTCAATGTGGGTGCAGGAGTTTCTTTGTGACGACAAATTTGAAGAGATTACTCATATTCCCTACTCACCTGATCTGGCTCCTAGGACTTTTGGCTGTTTCCCACGATGAAAGACACTCTCTGTGATCTCGGTCAGGGTTAGATACCTGGATAAGGTTTTTCCCGGGATTTCCCTTATCATGAAAGACGAATGTCGGGTAACTCTAAGCTCTATTGACCCTGGGCTCATTTGAGCAACATTTCGCCCATTCCATTCATCGTCCGATACGACTTAACGTTGGAGGACGTAAAATTAAAAAAAAAAAAAAAAAAAAGCTATTTTCAAAACACACCCCTAAGGAAGCGTTCGCAGTGAACATGGAATCATGGCGTCGGTGTTGTGAGAAATGTATACAGCTAGAAGGCGATTACGTTGAGACGTGACACTAGTTTTCAAATTTTCCTTGTGATTACATTGTGAGAAAACAATAGAAGGTGTCATAACTTGAACGCATGTCATATAAGGGAATATGTACACTTCTATAAACTTCTATCTCGATTAACATGTCGTGCACAGAAAAATGAAATGATATTAATTATTTTTTGCAGAAGGGATTATTAAAAGGCATTTGAGTGCAAGTATTAGATGTTTAAAAATGTATAACATTAATAAGATTGTTATAAAGGAATGAAAGTGTAATTTTATGACGATTTAAGCCTCGAAGGCATTTAATTTTGTACGTTAATATATGAGGGTTCTTCAATAAAGAATGATCATAATTTTTTACGGTCATAATTTTTCGCAATAAAATTCAATCTTATTATATTCTGTTAGCTTAATGTGAAACAAACACGCCGTAGTAGTTTCATTGTTGGTAGTCCTGGTTATCGCCTCTGAGAACCAGCCAAGCTCAGACATGTTCAGTATCGCCTACTGCTGCAATGGAGATAACACGCGAGGAACAATGTGCGGCTTTGAAATTCTCAACAAATCTTCAGTTGAGGCCTCTACAATGTTACAGGAGGCCTATGGAGAATCTGTTGTTCCATACAGCACAGCTCGAAGGTGGTTTAAAATGTTTAAGACAGGAGACAATTTCAAAGGAAGGTGGACCCGGTGCTCCAGTTACTGCTCTCACAGCAGAAAACATCAACAATGCTGCTGCCATTGTGAGAGGATCGACGAATTACCTTAAGATCACTTTCTGAAATACTGAACATTTCATTGTGTGCCACCCACACGTTGGTGACAGAAACATTACACATGAGACCTGTTTGTGCGCGATGGGTTCCAAAACTGTTGATTACTGAACAAAAGGGCATTCGCATGCAGTTAAAGTTTATGTCAGAGGAAGATCCGGAGTTTCTTTCAAACGTAATCACTGCCGATGTAAGATCCTGAGAGCAAACAGCAAAGCTCAGTGTGGAAATCTCCTTCATCACCAACCCCCCAAAAAGCAAAAGTAGTTGCTTCTGCTGGGAAAGTTATGGTCATCTCATTCTTTGATATTCATGGAATGGTTTATCAGCATGTTGTACCTGCACACACATCAGTAACTGGACAATAGTACTGGGATGCCCTGAAAACATTGCAAATCCATACCAGGCGCAAAAGACCACATTTCCATGAAGCAGGCTGGATGCTGCACCAGGATAATGCGCGGCCGCATACTGCCAATGTTGTTGCTGAATATCTTACAAAAATCAACGTGAAGTACAACCTCACCCTCCCTATGGTCGGGATTTATCCCCATGTGACTCTTTTCTATTCCCTAACTTGAAGAAACAGCTTCGTGGGAGACATTATCCATCATCAGAAGCAGTGGTGAAGCTGCGGAGGCGATTTTGAAGGATATCTTTAAAAGTGGTTTGCAGATGTCTATGAAGACTGGCGGAAACGCTGGGAAAAATGCATCGCATTCAGGGGAGACTATTTTGAGAAGGGCCATCAAAGTTATGAGGATGAGTAAAGGTACGTTGTCAAAAAAAAAAAAAAAAAAAAAAAAAAAAAAAAAAAATTGTGATCATTGTTTATTGAACAGCTCTCGTATAAGAGAGGCATTCATGTAACTATCTCGATTAACATGAAGTGCACAGAAAAATGAAATGTTTATAATAATTTTATACAAGTGGGTGTGCTAGAAGTCATTTGAGTGCACGTATCAGATGTTGAAAAATGTATAAAATTAATAAGATTGCTATAAAGGAATGAAAGTGTAATTTTATGACAGTTTAAACCTCGTAGGCATTTCAATTTCGCACGTTAATATAGATTTGGGAGGAGATTTACTAGCAAGCAGTCCTTTATCATGACATGGTAGCATTAAGTGAGCTAAACAAAGGGCAATATATGTTCAGCTTCCTGTATTAGCGAGTATTTCCATCATCAGGATCATCAATCATATTTTACGTTCTGCTGGCACGTCGCGTCGATAAGTCATTATCTGTATCGGAAATTTCCTCCAGCTTACCATGTGCAATTATGAATATATATGCTTGGTCCTCTACTTCTACAGGTCATGGCCAGCTATAAGTTCATGTTGTACAAACATGGCCATCTATAAGCGTTGCTACACCCTAGAGACCAATGTATTACGTAGTGGAACAAACCTGGTAAAATACGGTATGGGCCACCGGGGCTCAAATTGCACCTCTAATTGCTCTAGTTTTTGCTTTTTATTTTGTAACGTTGTTACTGTGAAGTTTATTTTATTTATATTTCGCCACTATTATTTATAGGACTAGCTGCAGTTGTTTAATATTAATAAATGGAATAAAGCGTGAAATATTTACGTTGCACTGACATTTCAGTCCATTCTAACATTTTTTCTCTTATCTATTTCGTATTACAAGAGGTAACTATTTCCAAACATTATCTACGGCGGCTGTTCAATATAGAATAGTCACAACTTTTTTTGACAACGTACGTTTACTCATCCTCATGATTTTGGTGGTACTTCTCAAAATAGTCTCCCCTGAATGCGATGTAATTGTCCCAGCGTTTCTGCCAGTCTTCAAAGACATACTAGAAACCATTTTTCTGAGGGATCCTTCAAAATCGCCTCCGCAGCCTTCACCACTGCTTCTGATAATGGATAATGCCTCCCACGAAGGCGTTTCTTCAAGCTAGGGAATAGAAAAAAGTCACATGGGGCTAAATCCGGACTATAGGAAGGGTGAGGGATGTACTTCATGTTGATATTTGGAAGATATTCAGAAACAACTTTGACAAAATGCGGCCGCGCATTATCATGGTACAGCATCCAGCCTGCTTCACGGAAACGTGCTCTTTTGCGCATGAATTTGACTTTCAATTTTTTCAGGACATCCCTATAGTATTGTCCAGTTACTGATGTGTGTGTAGGTACAACATGCTGATAAACCATTCCATGAATATCAAAGAATGAGATGACCATAATTTTCCCAGCAGAAGCAACCACTTTTGCTTTTTTGGGGTTTGGTGATGAAGGAGATTTCCACACTGAGCTTTGCTGTTTGCTCTCAGGATCAAAATCATGTAGCCAAGTTTCATCAGCTGTGATTACGTTTGAAAGAAACTCCGGATCTTCCTCTAACATCAACGTTAACTGCATGTGAATGTCCTTTTGTTCAGTAATCAACAGTCTTCGAACCTATCGTGCTCAAACACGTCTCATGTGTAATGTTTCTGTCACCAACGCGTGGGTGGCACCCAATGAAATGTTCAGTATTTCAGAAAGTTGTCTTAAGGTAATTCGTCGATCCTCTCTCACGATGGCAGCAGCAGTGTTGATGTTTTCTTCTGTAAGAGCATTAACTGGAGCACCGGGTCTATAGTCCTTTGAAATTGATTG
This sequence comes from Mantis religiosa, assembly GCA_030765055.1. Classification (NCBI taxonomy): domain Eukaryota; kingdom Metazoa; phylum Arthropoda; class Insecta; order Mantodea; family Mantidae; genus Mantis; species Mantis religiosa. The sequence goes on from CM060960.1 coordinate 30,630,285, forward strand.
TCTCCCCTCTTTAAACATTGTAAACCATATTCGAGCTGTGCTTTAGGGAACAACATATTCTCCATAGGCCTCCTGTAACATTGTATAGGCCTCAACTGAAGATTTGTTGAGAATTTCAAAGCAGCAAGTTGTTCCTCGCATGTTATTTCCATTGAAGTGGTAGGCGATACTGAACATGTCTGAACTTACCTGGTTCTCACAGGCGGGAACCAGGAGTACCTACAATGAAACTACTACGGAAGTTATTTTGACTTTAATTTAATTATCTTTTATTTTTTTAGGTTAGACGATATTCAATACCTGATTTTTATTATTATCAAATGGTATTTTGATTTTACTTTTGTTTGTTTCACATTAAGCTAACAGGATATAATAAGATTGAATTTTAGTGCGAAAAATTATGACTGTAGAAAATTATGATCATTCTTTACTGAACAGCCCTTGTGCATTATCAACAGTTACTGGGAGCGGAGAGTTAAGGAGGCTTTGGCCATTTCCTCCGAGAGGAGCACTCCTAATCGTGATGCTGGATATCAATTCAGGTCCTCTTGGAAAACGGCCTTAAAAATGTACATCTGTCGGCTTAAGAAGCACATATCTGTACAACTTGATAATCAAGTTAAGCAGTTACGTTTCTTTGAAGCAATTAATTTTCTCTACCCACGCCATCTCCTGACCTGGTATTTAATTTACTACAGTCTTTTGTTCAGTAATGTGAGTACTGTGAGTGTTTTGTCTTTGATTATATTTCTGTTTTATCCAGTGATTCATTTGTGGTTGTAACATTTAATAAATGTCCTGATGTACGCTCCCAAAACGTTGGGTTATAATAGTCTTTAGACCTGGCTTGCTGCCCGATAAGAAATGGAGCATTATCTACTCGTGTATTCCAGGAGGTATATGGAATGCAATGGGCTTTAAGAAATCATCAAATCTTTTAGATGGCTTTGAAATTCTATCCTCTTTGAATAGCCAAGAGATAAAAGTTGAATGACAATTGGAGAAGAGGTATAAGTATTAAAAAATTCGCAGCAATACCCAGGGATCAGGAATGGTTGGCTAAAAATGAATAATAAATAAATAAGCATGATTTAAAGTGATTTTTGAGCAAGACTTTCAAATATTTTTGTCTAAAAGCTACGATTTCTTTCGGGAGGATATTTTTTATTCTTGTGTCACTTTCTAAAAAGATGCTGACTAAATTACACTTTTTTCTTCTGTTTCATGCATGTTATTTCTTTTGTAACTCCAATAAATTCTGCAACAAGGCCGTTTATATCTATTATCTTGAAGATAAAAGGCCGTCGTAAGTATAGCATAAAAATTTGAGTGCAGAAAGTGATATGAATGCAACTGTTTAGATATTTATTAATGAGTGAAAAAAGTCATCTTTATCTTCCCACCATTTCCCAGGCTTAGTGGTCAGTTATCGCCTCTTCATCAGAGGACAGTGATTTAGTTCAGGATGATGGGGAATTCTTGTTTCAGACCTCTCCGTACATGGGAGCTTCAATGTAATTATCAATTGTTTCTACGAGATCAACTTTCATTCTTTTCTTGTTTAGTGTTGTATATCCTGCAATTCTTCTTAAACATTTCATTTCGTTGGCTGTGATACTACTCGTATATTCGTCACTTTATCGTATAGTTCAGGATTTTCCTCCATACATGAGAATTGGTTTCGCTAAAGCCTTGTAGCCCATATTTCATAAGGAATATTTTTGTGACATTTTTTCCTATTTCATAACTTATAAGGTGGAATATTTAGGGGTAACCTGTCATTGGCTTTCTTGTAAAAGTATATTTTAGTTCAGAAGGTTATTTTTCCCTACAGAGCCATTTACTTTTGTTGTAGACACCGAAAGTTCAGGTTGAGATAAGTTGCGGCTGTTAATTGAACGCTAGAGCCGGTTTTTAGTAATATTATGCCTTTTCCAAACAATATTACCAGGTGGTCCAACTCCCCCATCTTTTACGTAAGCAGATATCCCTTTGTGTGTTAAAACAGTTGCAGAACGCAGCGGCTGGAAGGGATAGATGCTTACGTGGAAGACGCGACAGTTAGACCACCTCATTCTGGCATATCATTCCGGCACAGATCTCCCTACCACTATTCACACGCTACAAGCCACTCTTGACCGCCTCGTTGAATGGTTTGATACTTGGCGCATACGTCTTAAAACTCAAAAGACCGCAGCTAAGATTTTTAGCTTACGTCGCATCTGCAATGCTCCCGGATTGCATATTAAGCATGAATTAATTCCCTGGCTATCTCCCACCATCTCCGTCAATGCTGCACACCAAATTTACCTGGCGAGCTCAAATTGATGGTCTTATCTCGTTGGCATCAGGACGAATTTCAGAACTAGGTCCGCTACTTCATAGACGCAATTCTCCCCGAAGGCTCTGTGCTATCCCCCACCCTCTTCAACGTCTTTATGGCAGATTTCCCCACAGAACCACGAGTCGAAATGGCACAATACGCTGACGACGTGTTTCTGTTCTGCAAGGACAAACACATTCTCAGAGCCTTCAACCCCATTCAAAGACATCTCCGCCTAACATAACAGTGGTGCCGGCGTTGGCGGATGTCCGTAAATCCGGACAAAAGCCACGCCATACTTTTCACAAAGCGCCACACCCCCGCAGACTGCCCCAACTTCAGCTACCGAGGTCGAAGGATAGAGTGGTCTAACTCTGTCCAGTACCTAGGAGTAAACTTGGATAGAGGTTTAACTTTTCGCCGGCACATAGGGACCTTTCGGCGAAGGTACAGGGAGCAATTGCTTCCCTGTACCCAATGCTGGGGTCTACCTCGATGCCAGTCCGCATGAAGTTGTACCTCTTCCGAGCGCTGGTAATCCCGGTGATGCTATATGCCTGCGAGATCTGGGGCATGGCAGCAGACAGCTGGATAGCATGGCTTCAACCTGCACAGAATAGAGGACTGCGGTCTATCTATTCTGTGGGACGTTATTTCCCTATCAGGTTGCTCCACGAAGCATCGGGTCTTCCATACGTGGAGGATGAAATTAGGCGCCGGGCTTCAAAATTATACGCAAGTTTACCATCTCACAGAAGCGCCCTTGTCAGATCATTGGGAAATTATGACCCCACTAGACGCCGTCTAGACTGCATCGGGTCCCCCGTATGGCATGCGGGCACCCTAGATAACCCAGGAGCTAAACCTATCAGCAGCTAAAGCTGAGCTCCTCATAATTCTTCCAAGCTGTTTGGCATCTAAATTTCTTCCCAACTAAATCACAAAATATATGTAAAAAATGGGTGCTAAGTACTGCATCCTCTCCTTCAACCCGAAGGTACTTTGGTAACCTCAAAATTAACTCCCAATCAAAAACCTACATCACCTTCATCCTACATCTTTCAATAATAATCCTACCTGCGGTAAAACCCTTAATGGGTGGGCACGCAGCAAAAACCTTCTGGCTGTATACAGCCAGCCAGCACGAGTGAGCGAGCGAGACACATTCCTCTTGGGATTGAATGCTCTCTGCTTCTCTACAAATCTCTTGTCACATATGCTTCTCAGATATAGCGTACTGCTCGCAACACTCATCTCCGTAGGCTACAGGTCCTGCAAAATCGATTTCTGCACATCGCCACGGATGCCCCTTGGTACGTAAGAAAACAACTGCATAAAGAACATGGTCTCCTTCCTCTTCACCAGTACATACGTCAGATCGCCTCTCGCTTCTTCTCAAACCTGCCAGATGTTCCAGTAGCTGTGATGTACGACATCGGTTTACGAACCCGCCAAAACGCCTGAAGAGACGACTCCCACAGGACCTCCTCCTTAGTGACTGACACAAACTATGAATATTGTTTCACATTGAATATTATTCTTGTTATCTCTTTGATTACTTGTTTTTTATCAGTTTTCTCTCTCTTTTGTATGTCATCCTCTTTTCTCAGTGTTTTGTTTTTTGGTATCACATGAAGCAAGGAGCAGTGTCGCAGAGACCCCCGAGTTTAGAGAGAGCATCGTTTTTCCCTGCCATTGAACACCGACATTCTCGCCAATATTTACAGCTCGGAAAGAACCAAGGAGATGGAGGTGAAAGAAATGAAAGGGCAGGACATTTGGGGAGGTACATAACCTTCCCAGCAAGAAACACATTAAGTGCGATGATCTACTCCCATTAGTCCTGGCCCCGTAGGATCAGAACCCGGGCCTCTCGGGTATATTTACCGTAGGACAGTACCTATTTTATAAACTGCCCCCCTCCGCCTTCACACGGCAGACGGGACGGAAGTGGATACGCCACTTACGCGCCGGTCCTTAATGAACCAGCTACCAAAAAACCTTGGTAGGGCCGCCGGTGATCTAGCACACCAACTACTAGCTCTGCAGGCTAGCACCCGGGACTTATGAGGCAACCCTCTACCCCCTCCGGGCGGCCGAGGCTTGGCCGGAGGTACCCAATTTCCCGTGGATGGCGGGAACACACTGCCCCCTCGAGTCCAACCCAATCCGAACAACTCCCCTACGGGAGGGGCTCGGCATGTTCGGCCCGAGGTTCCTCTAATAACGTCAGAGGTACCACGAGTGCTAGGGGTCCGCAGCGCCCCCTGCAAACAAAACAGAAAATATCCTATGGGTCAGTTTGGTCGGCTGTGGGGATCTAACCTACAACCTGCTGAATGGAGTGACACAAGCTGCTGCCTGCGCCAACTCCCTGGGTAAAGGACAGGAACTGTCAGGGGGTATCATCAGGGCCGCGCCGTGGCTCAGTGGTTAGACCGCTTGGCTCTCAACAACGCGGCCCGGGTTCGACCCCAGGTGACCGCAAAGTGAGATTTGTGGTGGACATGGCGCTGGGGCGGGTTTTCTCCGGGACCTCCGGTTTCCCTCGTCATCTCATTCCATCGGTGCTCCTTCTTCATCTCATGTATCATCAGTGTCATCGCCTGCGGTGCCATATGTAGTAAAAGCGGGAGTTACACACTACACATTTCATTTAATTTCGGAAAGAACCAAGGAGATGGAGGTGAAATTAAATGAAAGGTCAGGGCATTTGGGGAGGTAACTAATCTTCCCAGCAAGAAACGCAGAAAATATCCTATGGGTCAGGTTGGTCGGCTGTGGGGGATCTAACCCACAACCTGCTGAATGGAGTGACACATGCTGCTGCCTGCACCAACTCCCTCGGTAATGAACAGGAACTGTCAGGGGGTATCATCAGGGCCGCGCTGTGGCTCAGTGGTTAGACCGCTTGGCTCTCACCAAGGCGGCCCAGGTTCGATCCCAGGTGACCGCAAAGTGAGATTTGTGGTGGACAACACGGTGCTGGGTCGGGTTTTCTCCGGGACCTCCGGTTTCCCCCGTCATCTCATTCCATCGGTGCTCCGTCTTCATCTCGTGTATGATCAGTTTCATCGCCTGCGGTGCCGTATGTAGTAAAAGCGGGCGTTAAGCAGTACACATTTCATTTCATTTCGGAAAGAACCAAGGAGATGGAGGTGAAATTAAATGAAAGGTCAGGGCATTTGGGGAGGTAACTAATCTTCCCAGCAAGAAACGCAGAAAAAATCCTATGGGTCAGGTTGGTCGGCTGTGGGGGATCTAACCCACAACCTGCTGAATGGAGTGACACAAGCTGCTGCCTGCGCCAACTCCCTGGGTAATGAACAGGAACTGTCAGGGGGTATCATCAGGGCCGCGCTGTGGCTCAGTGGTTAGACCGCTTGGCTCTCACCAAGGCGGCCCAGGTTCGATCCCAGGCGACCGCAAAGTGAGATTTGTGGTGGACAACACGGTGCTGGGTCGGGTTTTCTCCGGGACCTCCGGTTTCCCCCGTCATCTCATTCCATCGGTGCTCCTTCTTCATCTCATGTATCGTCAGTGTCATCGCCTGCGGTGCCATATGTAGTAAAAGCGGGCGTTAAACACTACACATTTCATTTCACTTCGGAGAGAACCAAGGAGATGGAGCTGAAATGAAATGAAAGGTCAGGGCATTTGGGGAGGTAACTAATCTTCCCAGCAAGAAACGCAGAAAAAATCCTATGGGTCAGGTTGGTCGGCTGTGGGGGAGCTAACCCACAACCTGCTGAATGGAGTGACACAAGCTGCTGCCTGCGCCAACTCCCTGGGTAATGAACAGGAACTGTCAGGGGATATCATCAGGGCCTCGCCGTGGCTCAGTGGTTAGACCGCTTGGCTCTCACCAAGGCGGCCCGGGTTCGACCCCAGGCGACCGCAAAGTGAGATTTGTGGTGGACAACACGGTGCTGGGTCGGGTTTTCTCCGGGACCTCCGGTTTCCCCCGTCATCTCATTCCATCGGTGCTCCTTCTTCATCTCATGTATCATCAGTGTCACCGCCTATGTAGTAAAAGCGAGCGTTACACACTACACATTTCATTTAATTTCGGAAAGAACCAAGGAGATGGAGGTGAAATGAAATGAAAGGGCAGGACATTTGGGGAGGTAACTAACTTTCCCAGCAAGAAACACAGAAAGCGTCCTATGGGTCAGTTTTGTCGGCTGTGGGGATTTAACCAGTAACCTGCTGAATGGAGTGACACATGCTGCCTGGGTAATGAACAGGAACTGTCAGGGGGTATCATCCCCTGAATCAGAGAGCTGTCATTCTCACTGAAGGTGCTCACATCGACTTCCCAAAGTTTCTGAAGGCGCACACACTGCTTCCTAGTTGCGTGCCTGTATTCAGTTACACTTAGCACAAGTTTATTACCCGGAAAGTCATATCGATCTTTCGGCGTGACGTGATCTGCATGCGTTGCGAAATTTTAGGAGCAGCGGCCCCTCGGGGGTGAAACAATCAACAGCTATGGAACGGAAGTTCGTGTCGTGTCTGCATCCAAAGTTGGAGGTTTCACTCCGGTGGTCGAATGTTTCACATGAAAATTGCATATCAAACTTTGTTGCTTTTGTAACGCGTCTTTTGGGTTGCTCTACTTTCAAAACGATCTAGTTATAAATCATTTCAGCCCTAAAGCTGAACATAGAATACAAAGTGGTCTAAATCACTGTAATTTTGCCCCACGGCAAGGCTCATATTCACCGGAAAACCTAAAAATACCATACCAACATCCGCAACGTTACATTTAGATGATGTTACATATTCAGAATTATTGTTTCTTTAATACATTGTATAAACTTTTCCACTACGTACTTATAGTTTGTGTGTCTGCACATCTTCTGAACATAATTGAATTCCAGGTATGATACCCTAAGTTTCTGTAGCTATTCTGACCTACTAAATGGCCTATCCGTAACACGGATAGAGTCTTCACCAGATAAACTTTTAATTCGTCTTACATTACACACAAGAGTTTGTTTATTAGAATTATGTATCAAAGTTAGATCTCTGCGGATGTTTCGCACCTTTTTGCTGAATAGGTAGAGGTAGAGGAGCATCTAACACAAGGTAGATAACTATTTATTTACGAAGGCTGTTCAATAAAGAATGATCATAATTTTTTACGGTCATAATTTTTTGCACCAAAATTCAATCTTATTATATTCCGCTAGCTTAATGTGAAACAAAGACACCGTAGTCGTTTCATTGTTGGTACTCCTGGTTCCCGCCTGTGAGAGCCAGACAAGTTCAGAAATGTTCAGTATCACCCACCCTTGCAATGGAGGTAACACGCGAGGAACAATATACAGCTTTGAAATTCTGCTTTCGTCTCAACAGATCTTCAGTTAAGGCCTATACACTGTTACAGGAGGCCTATGGAGAGTCTGTACTTCCCTACAGCACAGCTCAAAGGTGGTTTAATATGTTTAAAGAGGGGAGACAATCAATTTCAAAGGAAGGTGGACCCGGTGCTTCAGTTATTGCTCTTACGGAAGAAAACATCAACACTGCTGCTACCATTGTGAGAGAGGATCCACGATTCACCTTAAGATCACTTTCTGAAATACTGAACATTTCATTGGGTTCCACCCACACGTTGGTGATAGAAACATTACACATGAGACGTGTTTGTGCGCGATGGGTTTCAAGACTGTTGATTCCCGAACAAAAGAACATTCACATGTAGGTCTGCATGCAGTTAAAGTTGATTTTAGAGGAAGATCCGGAGTTTCTTTCAAAAGTAACCACTGCTTTTGAAACTTAGCTACATTATTTTGATCCTGAGAGCAAACTGCAGAGCTCAGTGTGGAAATCTCATTCATCACCAACCCCCCAAAAAATCAAAAGTAATTGCTTCTGCTGGGAAAGCTATGGTCATCTCATTCTTTGATATTCATGGAATGGTTTATCAGCATGTTGTACCTGCACACACATTAGTAACTAGAGCATACTACAGAGATGTCCTGAAAACATATCAAGTTCATATCAGGCGCAAAAAGCCACATTTCCGTGAAGCAGGCTGGTTGCTGCACCACGATAATGCGCGACCGCATAATGCCAATGTTGTTGCTGAATATCTTGGAAAATTCAACTTGAAGTGCATCCCTCACCCTTCCTATAGTCCGGATTTAGCCCCATGTTACTTTTTTCTATTCCCTAACTTGAAGAAACACCTTCGTGGGAGGCATTATCCATCATCAGAAGGAGTGGTGAAGGCCGCGGAGGCGATTTTGAGGGATCTCTCAAAAAGTGGTTTACAGCATGTCTTTGGACACATCTGGGAGCATGTGCATCGCATTCAGGGGAGACATTCAGGGAAGGCATTTTTGTTGGGCCACAAATAAGAACTTGTAAAGGATCCTGCATTTGAGCAAATTTTGGAGGGGAAAGAATAGGAGGCTTGGGAAGCCTTCAAGGGTATTGTTCATGGAGTTTTAGGCGACAAAAATATGACAACTGCAGTCATTTGGTGACAATGCTCCTGCAAAATACCGTAACCTTGGATGCAACATGTCCCTTAAGATCATTTTCTCCATTCCCACCTAGACTTTTTCCCTCCTAGTTGTGGAGCTGTTAGTGATGAACATGGGGAGAGATTCCATCAGGACATTTCTGTTATGGAACAAAGATATCAGATCCGTTGGATTCAATTAATGCTTGCGGATTACTGTTGGTCTTTGTATAATTATTCTGCGGAACTCCATCACAAGAGGCAAGCTAATAGACGACGAAGTCAATAGGCTACCACATGATTCTCTTCAGACACGACTAACTGCGAAGTATTTTTCCAGCAATTTAGAACTCTTAGCATGTAAATACAAGTTAAAAAAATGAAATGCACTTTCATTATTGTTAGTATGTATGTAATTAAAATGTATCATTTTTTATCAATACGTTAATATGTAGTACTTCCATCTTGTGTATATCATAGAAACTAGAGCTAAGAAAAATTTTTCATTGTCATATTTGTTTTTCTCAACCCAAAATTAGTAGGAAATGTCTCATGAAGTGCTCAAGACATTCAAAAATTATATTTTTGTTGCCTAGTGTTATTGATTCAAAATTTATGGCCTATTTAAATGGTTCAGGTTTATATGGATCACACTATAGTTAACACCACTTCAACATTCGCTTGGAAAAAACATGGTCACAATGGACGGACCCTGGGATCAAACCCGGATCAAACACGATTCCTCATCTATCAGTAGAAATAACGAAATTCCAATAATACAGGTTGAAGGGGGATTCGTCATATAACGTACCGATTACTTTTACAAAAAAGTATACAAGATAGATCAAATTAATTCCTCATTCGAGTTCAAAAGCTACCATCGGCTAGTGAGTTAATTTAACAAATTTGACGTTTAACAAAAAAGGTAATACTCCTGCACTAATTTGATCCTGCATCTACACTCTCTATTATTTATACTGTGCCTATTCAAAAGCTAACCCTCTGACTCTGTGTTATATAATGTTTGCTTTAGTCTGAAAGCGTATTCTGTACATGCTAGCGAAAATCATAGCCAAGTTTTAAGGGAACAATAGCATTAATCTCAAATTGCACTGTGGTGAATAACAGAGTAAAAAGTTTTGATGCTTTGCTTTCATATGAATTTATTTGTTCAATCTTATGAAACATGTTTCTATAAGCACTTCTATTTCACTTTAAACGAGATAAACCTTTGTAGAGTGGGTTTGTTACTGATAGATATTATTTGAACTGGAGAATACAATAAAGCTATGCCATAGTCCAAACGCGATAAAAAAAATTAAAGACAAATAACGACTTGTTAGAGAAAATTGCAAATATGTACAAATGTATTATTTTATCTTGACAGGAATCCTGCGCGGTAGGGATGAGTAGCAACTGTGGTGGGGATAGTGCACCTATCGCCACAATGCGTCACTCACGTAAGATTACGAGAGGGGAGGGCGGTGCAAAAAATGTCTAAAAAATTATTTCATCTCGAAGCCAGTTTTGCAGCTGTTATAAACTAAGTTGTAACTCTTACTATGGTAGTAATCTCCACGCTTTTGTTGGATCTTAAATAGTACAGAAGCATTTGGAACAAAACCCTGTTCTCCTCCAGCAGGCATGATAAACAACTGTCGGCCTTTCAATATCGCTGCAAGAGTCCCTGCAACGTATTTCACTCCAGGCATATGGTCTAGTATGTGCTGTATTTATATAAGTTTCAGCCATATAAAATATATAAACTTCACTTCAATATCTCCGAATATTTCGTAAATACTTAAGCCTTTTTGCACGTATGGTGCGATGTTCGATTAAAATTTGTCTGTTTTTTTTCCAAATAATCCTAGCTTCAAAAGAACTCTTCTTAATGTTCAGACACTGCCTTGGAAGTCAGTAGAGTTTTTAAGCTTCATAAGCACTTTCTTCAAAGTTAGTCTTTGTTTTTCTGTGCTTTAAAAATTATTCATAGTTCGCCTAACTACTTCTGAATTAAAACATCCAAATTATATTTTGTGCATGCTTTTAATCTTTGTTTACTGGGCATAGAGAAGGACGTTGTTGCACTAGCACCAATGGCTTTTCTTTCCTTAATAGCTCACCTAAACTGCCTCCAGACACAACTGTTGCCTCAGATACCCTTCCCCACATTTTTACAGCTGACCCAGACCATTGTTCCTTTTTTATAAATCTATGGATATTGGTTATTACTTCTCGTGTTTTTAAATGTAGCACTTTATTTCTTAATGTGCTGCTAGGAGGCGTCATTTATAAATGCTCTCTTGGAACCAGGAGACAAGCACATTTTTAAACAAGCTGTAGTATTACCGAGCAGCTCTGCACGTGTTTAGCTGCTCGCAACTGGTACGCAACTGACCTGCCCTCCCCTCCAGTTGCAACCGTTCTGAGGTTCACACGTCCAGATAGCACTGCGCATCGCTCTGCACTTTTCAAGATAAACAAGTACATCTGTACACCGATTTGCGACGGGGGAGAATTTCTGGAAAATTTTGCTGAAGCATTCACCGAAGATAATAACTAAATTTAAATATCATTAATGTTTACTATTCGCTTTTGAGTTATACCATTCACACATACACGCACCTCCCCCCCCCCCCCCCCCACACACACATTTAGCTTTCTCTGAAAATGTTTTCTTTCTAGATTTAGGAGACCACAAGACTGCCAATTTAATCTTGTTTGGATGGAGTACAACATTTCTCCTACTTATTGCTAAGTAGGCACGTAATAGAGAATGTAAAAAGTCTGACAATGAGGTAATTTAATAATTGAAGTGATCAGAAGCAGAAATAGCCAAGTCACAGTTTCAAAATTATGCAGGAGATCTATTTAAACTTTTCCAAACGCAATTTTAAATACTAAAATAGTAACACAAATAAAACATTTTATGCGACGGGTCCTTTTGGAGGTACACAGTACTGTCTTGAAGTGTTTCTCACGGTTTGACACGTAGCATGGGTGAGAGGAAATTTTGTTATTGGGACTTAACAAACTTTAATTTAAAATGAATGAAAAATTATTAAGCCACTTGACTTAACAGCTTCTGATTCTTAATGTTAGAGGGCTGTTCAATAAAGAATGATCACAATTTTTTTGACAACGTACCTTTACTCATCCTCATAATTTTGATGGTCATTCTCAAAATAGTCCCCCCTGAATGCGATGCACTTGTCAAAGAGTTTATGCCAGTCTTCAAAGACATGCTGGAAACCATTTTGTTAGAGATCCTTCAAAATCGCCTCCGCAGCTTTCACCACTGCTTCGGATGATGGATAATGCCTCCCACGAAGGCGTTTCTTCAAGTTAGGGAATAGAAAAAAGTCACAAGAGGCTAAATCTGGACTATAGCGAGGGAGAGGGATGCACTTCACGTTGATTTTTGGAAGATATTCAGCAACAACATTGGCAATATGCGGCCGCGCATTATCGCGGTGCAGCATCCAGCCTGCTTCACGGAAATGTGGTCTTTTGCCCTGATATGGACTTGCAATGTTTTCAGGACATCCCTGTAGTATTGCCCAGTTACTGATGTATGTGCAGGTACGACATGCTGATAAACCATTGCATGAATATCAAAGAATGAGATGACCATAACTTTCCTAGCAGAAACAACCATTTTTGCTTTTTTGGGGGTTGATGATGAAGGAGATTTCCACACTAAGCTTTGCTGTTTGCTCTCAGGATCAAAATGATGTAGCCAAGTTTCATCAGTAGTGATTACGTTTGAAAGAAACTCTGTATCTTCCTCAGAAGATGTGTATAAGTTTACATGAAATCGTCATACGGGAGAATTTATAAGAATTATCATCATTTCTTATAAGACAAGTGAAGTTTTATCTTACAAATAGTTATATTTGTATATATTGGATGCTCTTATTTTTCATTGTTATCAGTTGACATGATTTACCGCTGATAGTTGCCACTAATTTTTGAATGACCCATGTATAAAATAGTATTTATGGAGATGAGGCCAAATTATGGAGTTCCACATGAGATGGGATGCTGAGAAGATAGAATATAAGGCAAGCTAATGTAATAAGCTGGTGTTTAGCGATAATTAAAGGCAACCAAGCAGCCCTGAGGGAAATATGTTATCGACACCAATTAAATAACTAAACCTCCAACATGTTTGGCAGCGGGTTAAACCGGGAAATATCGAAAATTGGATTAAACGTTATTTAGTAAACGGGGTAATGAAAACAGATACAGCGGCAAAAAAAGGCTGAAAGGATGACTGTTGGATATTAAATTGGTGGGGAATATAAGCCCAATGCAGACCAGGAGCTATGAAACCAAATTAGAAAGTAAAATCTTACGTGTTCTTTTTCCCTATTAACTTGTATAAAACTTGTGAAAACGGCTTTATTACATATTTATTTTGGGTAAAATGGAAGTGGACAGATGGACAGATACAATAGGCTTAAGACCTTTAAGAGCTCGTAGCTATGTGAAAGCTTTGGAATTCCGTTCTCTTTAAATGACCTCGAGAGTTATTGTAGTTGAAAACACGTATTTGACAGATTATTATATAAAAATGGTTACTCCCAGATCACAAAGAAAGAAAAGCATTTAAGGGACACTGGGACTAAAAAATAGCCCTAAAGTCTAAAAAATTACAATTTTTACATTTATACATACTAATGTTCCCCAACCCTTCCTTTACTAAATTATGGTAAGAGTTTTTTACGCCATTTTTAAATGTCTGGCGCAGATTTAAAATTTTCAGGGCGTGGCCATTTAAATCTCCGCTTTCTTCCTTATCCAGCATGATGCCCTGTTTTTGCCAATTCTCATCGTTCTTCTCTAAATCTGCGTTCAAATCTTACGGCATATTTTAGTGCTGCTATCTAGAGACAGTTTGGTAAACTATTACTATGTACTTAATACAAATTTTTAATCAGAAAACATTCAAACGATGGAACTGCAAAAATTGGGAGCAGATTTCAGTTTCATATGTATAGTTGGACATAGAGGAACATCTAATATTTCATCTTCACATATGCAAATGGACATAGATGATCATGCAAATGCTTTTGAAACTATATTTGTAAAAGCAGAAAGATATTTGCACGATTTCAAGAACTAGGTGCAAACTTACATAGTGTAAATAGTAATTTAAATAGCAGACTACATTAGTGAAAATAATAAGAAAATTTTGAAAACCAGTGTACATAGCAGTAGAGATGACAGTGTAAATAATGTTCAAAACAGTGTAAATAATGTTCAGAAGAGTGTTATTACTATTTTTGGTCCATAGTTTTAGAAAAATTGATTTTTCTCCACTTTACTTTTTTAATACAATATCTGCTCTCACTGCTTTAGTTTTAGGACTATGGCTCTGAATTTACTTTGAGAATATGCTCCATATATGGGTGTACATCAGTCTCAGGCTATAAGATTTAATACTTGGTTTGCTTGAAATAAAATTTTAAATGCAAAAAAGTACTAAAAAATTAAATTCAAAGTACTAAATAGTTAAAAAAAATAATTTACTTAAACGTGATATATTGCTCTTCTACACAGAGACTGAAGGTGTCCATACAGTTGTTGGGAATGAAAAAATAATAAAATTATTCCACTAGCATGGTTTAATATTGCCATGAACTTTAATTAAAATAAAAGTAAAAAATTAATTTCTTCAAAACTATTTATCAGAAGTTACTCAAAATTGGTGTGATATTTTCTAATATAAATCCCATTTGGCATGCAAAGTTTGAAGGTTTTAGGTATAGTAATATAGAAAATAGAAATTCCAATCCCAGTGTCCCCTAAATTATCACACGTTGAAGCTTTAAAATTCTATTTCCAATTTTTTTCTCACGAAAATGACTAAAACAACACCTCTGTCCCTTGATATTCTTCAATATTATATCTGATATTTTATTATATTTTTACTCTTTACTACACAACCTATATATTGGTTCTTCTTTGGAGATTCCTATTGTATGTAAATGTTTCCTTAATCTTCAACAGGATATTTGTAAGTTTTATTTGGGATCTGTGGAGTTTAAGTAAGTTTTTGTTAATAATGTCACCCAATTTTCGGAAGGCACGATCAACTGGAGCTGGGTAGGGGACAGGAGGCATTGAGGCCACGCCCACCTTGTAGCGCTAACATAGGGGATGGTTAGGAAAGTGTCACCGTCTCTTTTTCCTTCCCCTGACGTCTGGAATGATGTTCCAAGCCGCGAAGCTTCCAGAAACAGCGACCTTCCTATATAGGGGCTGCAGTAGACGACTCAGGCAGTGACTCGGACTCACTCACTCGTCACACAGGTCACTCGACTCCTCTCGACTCGACAGTAAGCATCTCCGCAGCAAGGCACCATGGGAAAGAAGAAGAGAGCAATCACCGCGGGTAAACCGCCTGCGATCCCAGGATCAGAGCCGCACCCGTTGCAGCACACACCAGAGAACTCACGACCAGCAACTCCTACTACGCCAGTACTTTCTACAGCTGGCGTGGTGCCTCTTACACCAGTCACGGGCAAATTCTGGATTTCCCCTAACCGGGAGTCCTCTGCAGAGACTGGGCGACTTCTGTCCAACAGAGTAACAGAACAGACACAGCCGCCACCTCCGCCAAGGGATAACCCAGACGTTGTTGCAGTAAGCAATAACAGATCTCCACAGTCTTCTCGACCAGCCATCTGTGGCGTTCCACGTGACCTACACTGCAGATTTATTCTCGCCGCAGCACAACAAAGGTGGCCCTCAGCTCATAGGGCCACTAGGATTATGTCACGTGGACGGACCACACCACTAGTCCGACTTCAGCTCGCCGACCATGCCGACTTCGACGCCGCCATGCATACGAGGTTGCCCTTGTTAGGACTGAAGCTACGCATCGAGGCTAGCCGGCTGAAAAAGCATACACCTTGCAGGCGGGGCTGCAGGATTCGGCTTGTTCAGCTCCACCACGGTGCCATTATTGTGGTGCTCGTGCCCTCACTGCCGAATACATCTACCACAATCTCCGACGCCACCGCCGGTACTGCGCTACGTCCAATGGCTCTGGCCATTTCACTGGACAGGCGCAGTGCCCAAAGTACCCCAGGACTTTCGCCAGTACTGCTTGGGACGAAGCACAGCAACGTAACGCCCTGGCAGCGCAAACGCCTCTCACCACCGCAGCCTCCGGTACTTCAGTGCTGGAAGCCCTTCACGCATTCCAAGCCGAGGTTCGGAACATTAATCAGAGACTGGACGCCCTTGAAGCAAAGATCGCAGCCGCCACCTCCGGCCCCGCACCTGAGGCCCTGCAGGACCTTCACTCTGAAATCCTCAATCTTGGCCCACGCTTTGGCACGCTGGAGGACACCATAGATAATCAAACCCATAACATCCAGGAAACGCTACACAACACTTCAGAGAAGATAGCCCACTCCGCACATTCAACACTGGACACCGTTCAAACCATCACTGAGCAACTTGCAAAACTGCAAGAGCTCAGCCACCAGCTAAATTCAACAGCGTCATCTCACCCACACAATACTTCAACGAATCGAAACTGCAGCAACCACCACAAACGCCGACCGGAAGGACACAGCCACAGAATTAGCATCAACCTTACACTAACGGAGGTGCTGTTGCGGGACTCCGCTATTTTTCCTGACCTTCTGCCCTCTATTACCTGAACTTCTCTTGTTGGCTTTTCTTTCTCTCCTCCTGTCCTTTTCTCTGTCTTGTAAAAAAAAAAAAAAAAACTCAGGCAGTTCTTGGCGAGAGCCTTGAAGAGCGCAGTGATAGCGATCGGACTGGAAGACTGTGTACCTGTATCAGAGGAGTTGTACGTTATTGTGAGTGTGCAGTGGACCTGTGACAGACGAACTGGTGGATTGTAATTGTGTGCGCTACGTAATTCTATGTAATCGGCAAGTGTTCCAACTGTAATTCGGAGGAAATAAAGAACATTTTGAGTTTGTGCAGTTGGACTTTTAATTTCACGAACCCACAAAGTCACAATAAGGATGTTGGATTATCCTTTTAGTATGCTTGCATCTCTCTGTATGCACCCACTTTTTCTAATAGTAATAAGGAAGGACATCAATTTTAAAGAGATTAAGAAAGTTCCTCAAAGGAAGCGACTGAGTACGATTTGGTTTCGTCAACAGAAAACTTAAATAAATGCAGGACTAAAATCTCAATATTGCTATATAAAACAGCAGGTCTGTTTCACGTGGTAATAATACTTTATAGATCCTTCAGGGAGGGGCATATGAGGTCCATTCCTATCAATACGCCACGTGAAAATCGAATCGAGCATACACGTACACCTTTTGTTTTTATGGTCGCAATGGGACTATTTGTTTCAAGGCTCTGAGTTCAAATGGGGGTTGGATTAAATAAATACTGTACGTTTTATCCCTTTTTACTTTTACTACCACCAACCTGTTAGCTAGGGTAGGTATATTATTCCATATAAAAATCTATAAGGCGAGGAGTGGTAATACATGTTTTGAGGTCTCCTAAAAGCAATCTTGATTTTCTCCACTACGTACATGGGTAACGAAGAAGCTATTGTGTCTAGACAAAAATTAGTGACACAAATTTAATTGGAATTACACATTGTTGAATCAATAAAAGGACCTTTAGGAAGATGACTGTCTGCATGTGTGTTCGAGACACACCTGTCCCAGTCTATCCTTAATTTCTCTACTTTGTACAATAATCAGTCCTGTGGAATACTTACTTACCTATTCTGATAAGAGATGAATGAGCTGGTGCATTGTCAGACAGAAGACGAGCAACTTTGGAGAGCTTACCGCGTCGTTTCTTCATTAGAGCTGCTCCTAACTTGTCCTGAAGATTGCAGTAGTATCAGTCAGTGATGGTTTGACCCTTGGTAAGATAATCTGTAAGGTTGACTCCACGACAGTCCCATAAAAGTGAAAGCATGACCTTCCCAGCTGACTTTTGTAACGTTGCTTTTTTGGGAGGGGGGAATTGGCATGTTTCCATTCCATGCTCATGGTTTTTGTCTCTGGATCATACTGATAGATCCAGGATCCATCTATGGTTAAGAGACGATAAAAAATCATCTTCCTCCGGTTCCAACACCATCAACATCTGTCTTGAAAAGTTACGCCGTGTTTGCTTTTGGAAAGGGGTTAGCAAACGTGGAACCGACCGTGTAGACACCTTAGACATATGCAGTTCAAAACCTCAAAAACCTGGACTCCTTTTTTTTGAAACCCTGAATGTCATTTTCAATGAGGCTAGGGAAGGTAATATAGCTGATAGTAAAATATTTTAAGAGCTAATAGTTATATGATTGCTTGAAAATTGTGTTCTCTTACATGAGCAAGAAAGGTTAAAAAATAATCCAATAATGACTCCACATTTGTGAACATTATAACTGTTCAAAGATTCGATAAAATAACCATGAATATATGAGAAGTGGTTAACTCCATAAAAATGTATTTGATATGCATATTGTGCTTTAACGAGAGGTACTTTCTTACGTAGTAAAATTTTGTCCTTCTCTTACGCTTCATTAGTTAAACAGAGGTCATTCAGAGTGAAAGCTTCAGGGAGTATTCCCAAACAATGGAAGATGTACGTTTGCATTCATCATTGAACTATCTTAAACGTTTGATAATTTAAAGAAAGTGAAGTTATTTTTTGAGAGAACTAACGTTTTAGAAAAAGTTACCGGTAAATGGTCGTTTACGGTGAAGTCTTTTTTATAAATATTCTTGTGGCATCCTTGTAAAACGTTGAGCTTAACTATTAAACTGATTTTTAGTTTTTTTAGTTATGGTTTTCACAGCTCAAGCATACACAGATATTTTATTTAAAACAATTGGAACAAATGAATCTGAAAATAATATTTCTGCCTCGTTGAATACGGAGATTCCTCTAATTTATCTTAGATACGAGTTTAAAAAAATAAATTAATCAGACAATTCAGAGAAAATCATGCAAGTGTAACGCAGTATTGGTCCATTAGGGGGTTTGTTAAAGTTATAACACCTATTTTTTTCAGAACTTGTACCAGATGGGAACTTACAGTTTTTTTTAAAATACATGTAGCTCTTTGTGAATGCATGGCAGAGATGGAAGCACTGTACAGTGCATAGAATTATAGTGGCAGCGACAGGAGTTAGGATTCTTTTTGACACTTAAAATGGCGACGTTTTCATTGCAAGAACAGCGTGTAATCATTCGTTTTCTTCATTTTCGTGGTGTGCCACCTATTGAAATTCATCGTCAGTTGAGTGAGGCATGTGGTGGTGGTACCATAGATGTGTCTAATGTACGTTCCTGGGAGCGACAGTTCAATGAAGGCAGAACATCGTGTTACAACATACCAAGACAGTTGCAGACGTCGCCTCCAAAATTGGCATTTCCGTGGGATATCCCTGCACACAATCCTGCATGAAATTCTGAAAGTGCTGAATTGGCGATCCTCCAAAACAGCGTTCTTCACTCACTAGATCATGTCGTCAGACCGGCTGGTGCGAGGACGTGATTTTCTTGGTTTGTTGTCACACGATGTTCTGCCTTCATTGAACCCTCACACCCAGGAAGGCACATTAGACACATCCATGGTACCATCACCACATTTGCCCGCCTCGGTAGCGTTGATGGTGGCGTGTCTGCCTCACGTTCAAGAGGTCCCGAGTTCGAATGTCAGTTAGGGTGAGTTACCTGGAGAAGGTTTTTTACAGGGTTTTACCTTATCCTGAAAGACGAATGTCGGGTAACTCTACGCTCCATGAACCCGAGACTAATTTGAGCATCATTTTACCCAATTCATTCATCGTCCGATATGACTTAACGTTGGAGGACGTAAATTGAAAGATAGAAAAAAAATCAAAAAAAGACAAAAAACCGCATTCCTCAATCAACTGAGGATAAATTTCAGTAAGGGTTAGAGCACGAAAATGGAGAAAGCGAAGGATTACACGCTGTTCTTGCAATGAAAACGTCATCATTTTAAGTATCAAATACAGTTCTTACTCTTGTCACTGCCACTATAGTTCTAGGCACTGTACAGTGCTACCATCTCTATCACGCATTCACAAAACGTCCTCGTGTATTAAAAAAACAGAATTACCTATGAACGCACCTCATAAATTGTAGAGCTGTCTGTCGAGCATTAAGGAATAAGAATAGGTCATAAGGCAGTCTAGTAGAAAATATATCATTTGACCTACATATGAATTACATTGATCAGTGCCTCCAGATAAAGGAATTACACAGATTTACAATATGATTTGCATAATCCTAACAGCGTTACAGGAGAACAAACATGTTCAATGCTATTAGATTCGAAATGTCCACATTACGGGTCATCGCTAACGTGGCGTCCAAATATTTTCCTATATGGTCTGTTAAACCAGCTATATCTATCGGATCATGGCAAATGTGTAATTTAAACGTCAAGGGAATTAGACTTTAGGTAATATATACATTAAGAACTAACTGCATCAGAAACACTTTCTCTCTTTATCATGGAGGTTCTAGATAGAGGAGGACCTGCATTGAACCAAAAATTTGATACCGAGATTTCACTGGGAAATACACGTTTTAAAGTCGATAAGTATTCGAAAAGAACACTCTTCAGAAATATGGGCGTGCGTGTGTCATTTGTCTGTGAACAGCATGACAGAAAAATAAATGAATGCATCAAGCAATTAATTGAAACTGCAATACAACACCAAGAAACCCAGTTATAGACTCCAGATTTCTGTAATTTATTTCCAAATTAGAAAAGTAGACTTCTGCACTCATTATTTTACAAATAAAAGACCGCTAAGCAGGGGCGGTTCCTGCATAAGGTTGCAGGTTTGCGCTACACCCACTGATTCTGAATATACAACAGGTGCATTTTGCACATTAAAGCTGTACTTGTTTGCATTGTTTTATATACAAACATGTTTCAATTACGCTTTTGTCTGTAGCTGCCCATGACCGCAGAAGTCGAAATAGACAGTGATTAGCTGTAGGAGCCGCAGGTTTGCAGCGAAGAGTTAACCTAAGATTTCGCCCAAATGTAGGCTCTCTGAGGGGGTTGCAGGAAGGTGAAGAGATGGGAGGGGCTTCGTATACATTGCTTAAATGGAGGTTTATAAACCTAGCTCCTCCTACTCTTAGCAACGGCTATAGCGTGACCTTCAGGCTTAGCTTCTGTGTGGTCTGCGTTTCGAACACAGGGAGAATTTAATTAAATGCATGGAGGTTATTCAGAAGAGAGCTCTGTTAAACAACGCGACACTTGTTCAGGCTTCTGGGTTTATGGCCACTTTGAAAGATTATAATTTTGTATTCTGGCTGTCTTTCTTCTCAAAGATCATGCCACTTGTGGACATTTTGTACAATCAGCTGCAGAAACGAGACTGCAATGCAACATTTGCCATCGCCCAGCTAAACGCATTTAAAAGGGAAGTGCAAAAGTTAAGAAATAGCGTGGATATCGAGGAACACGAAGAAACTGCAATTAAGAGGAGAAGAATAGAAGATCATGATGTGAAAAGAAGAGAAGCTCTTGAAGTATGTGACATTCTTAGAGAAGCAAAGGACAGATTTAGCTTCACGGGACATCTGGTAGCCTCAGCTTTGTTTCATCAAGAAAATTTCTAAGATATTTCCAGAGGATTCCCTTTTGAAACAATAAGGTTCTATCCTTTTATCATTGGAACAAAAATTCATAGAGAACTGACTGTAATTAACAGTCGAGAGGAATTTCGTTGAATGTCCGGCGCTTTTTGCTTGATGGACTTCAATAAGGGAAACAATTTATGTAATACATTCAGCGAATATGTCAAACTCCTCCGAGTACTGTTAACTATGCCAATGTCTTCCGCTGAAGCAAAATGCTGTTTCTCAACTTTAAAAAGAATAAAAACTTTCCTTAGGAACACAATGTCACAGGACCGATTGTCAGCATTAGCAATGCTTTCAGTTAAGAGAGATTTTGTTATGAAGATCAGCGACTTCAACGCAAAAGTTATCGATAGATTCGCCAGGTCTAAGGAGAGTAGAGCAGAGAATCTGTATAAATAGGTGAGTCACTACTACTCTGTATTTTATTTTTCATTTGTGCACCACCAATAATTTAACCCACCAGCCGCCACTGGCGCTAAGTAAACACAACTAAGTTAGCACACAAGACATATGACCTATAAACTGAATTTCTAAACATATTATTCATTTTTAAGCTTTATTAAAAGTGTTCCGATTGAATTGGCCACGTCGGTCCTGAAACATGTAAATTTGAAAGAATAAATAATAATCTAACGTTTTATAGTAAAATAGTACATAGTTTTGAACAACTGAATCATAACAAACAATAACAATATTTGAATAACATTTTAAAAATAACTCAAGTGTATAAAATAAAAATATATGTTTGACATTTGTATTTATTTAGGTTTATTAATTTAAATATATAATGTATTGTAACTTGTTAACTTATGAGTTTCATTTGTCTTTGTATAATTCACCACACAACCTAATGTATAATTAATAAAATCAATTTCAAGAATTTCAGTCTGAATGGCTTAAAATAGATCAAGTAATTCCTAGGAATAGACAGTGATATATAAAAACCTGGTGTGTATGTACAGTTTTCCTTTTTCTGATGATCCTATAAGAAGATTTCTAAAAATGTTAGATCTCTTTTCTGGGGAGGGAATGAATTTTGATTTTTCTCAAAAAAATTTCTGTAACGATTTTGATTAAAATGCCCCATTACACCAACAGATGTTAAGATTTAACATGGATGTTAGTCTGTTTATCAATAGCTGTAACAAAAATTGCATTTCACTAACAACTGTTAGCTTAACATGTTAAATCTCTTGTTAACCTAACCATATTTCTGTTGTTAAGTCGTTAATAATTGCGAAATTGTTAAGAATCAAGATGGCGGGCGTGAACTCAGCTGTTGATGTCGATTTGCTCTATTTAAGACCGTCTAAATGACATTCATAATAGAGTACGGCGTATGAGGAGAAATGATTTTCAGGAACTATCCGAAGAAAATTGTTTTACGGAGGTATAGACTGTCGAAACATGTTGCTATGAAGGTTACTGAGGAAGTACAAGAGAGGTTAGAATGTATCATGTACCTTATTGGTAATTTTCTTACAGCTGAAAAGCTGGAATTCAGTAATCTTTAAGTGATAGTCATTTCCTTTAAGGGCTGGTCACTTTGGGATACCTCCTCTTTGCACGACCAACAGAAAAAAATGCTACTTGGGAAAAATACAGGTATTGAAAAATTCTAACAAATAAGAAGTAATATGGAAATTAATTGTTCTTTCACACTGGCCGTGTGTAGACTAAAGTATGGAAAGATAGAGTCAGACTGAAAAATTCAATTCCATAGCCGGGATTTGAATCACGGATCTTCCGGTCTCCGTCCAGCCCCTCTTAACTATTGAACTACTTTGGCCAAGATGCCGAAATGACATTAAATTCTCCAGATGATTGGTGATCTAAGGCTCTAGGGTTAAGAGTTGCAGGGTTTCTTAGGTAAAGGCTGTTGGTCTGGGAGGTTAATAGCTATAGGACTTAGAGGTTAGGTCTTGAGGTATGATCTGCCTAAGAGTTGCAGAGTTTTCACAATTGAGGCTGTTGGTCTGGAAGGTTAATAGCTATAGGACTTAGAGGTTAGGTCTTGAGGTATGATCTGCCTAACAGTTGCAGGGTTTTCACAGTTGGGGCTGTTGGTCTGGGAGGTTAATGGCTATAGGACTTAGAGGTTAGGTCTTGAGGTATGATCTGCCTAACAGTTGCAGGGTTTTCACAGATGAGGCTGTTTGGTCTGAGAGGTTAATAGCTATAGGACTTAGAGGTTAGGTCTTAAGGTATGATCTGCCTAAGGGTTGCAGGGTTTTCACAGTTGAGGCTGTTGGTCTGGGAGGTTAATAGCTATAGGACTTAGAGGATAGGTTTTGAGGTATGATCTGCCTAACAGTTGCAGGGTTTTCACAGTTGAGGCTGTTGGTCTGGGAGGTTAATAGCTATAGGACTTAGAGGTTAGGTTTTGAGATATGATCTGCCTAAGAGTTGCAGGGTTTTCACAGATGAGGCTGTTGGTCTGGGAGGTTAATAGCTATAGGACTTAGAGGTTAGGTCTTGAGGTATGATCTGCCTAAGAGTTGCATGGCTTTAACAGTTGAGGCTGTTGGTCTGGGAGGTTAATAGCTATAGGATTTAGAGGTTAGGTCTTGAGGTATGATCTGTCTAAGAGTTGCAGGGTTTTCACAGTTGAGGCTGTTAGTCTGGGAGGTTAATAGCTATAGGACTTAGAGGTTAGATCTTGAGGTATGATCTGCCTAAGAGTTGCAGGGTTTTCACAGTTGAGGCTGTTGGTCTGGGTGGTTAATACCTATAGGACTTAGAGGTTAGGTCTTGAGGTATGATCTGCCTAAGAGTTGCAGGTTTTTTACTACTTCTACTACTGACATGGATTATGTCTATTAGCTATACCCTTACACAAGCAGTTTCCTGTCTGCGATGCATTTACTGTCAGTGACGCAACATGTATGAGAAAATTCTCACAGAACAGCTGATTACGATTTTCCCATCACTTTCGTTCCTCTTCATTCTTATACTCTTTTCCATTTCCGTCCTATTCCATCCGTTTCCCTTTCAGATAGTCATTATTTCTCAATTCTCTGCCCTTCACTTTTTTTTTCATTTTCTCCTCCTTCGGTGCACAAAAGGCCCACCCCAATCCGCTTCTAAGCTATTAATTTTATGATGCAGTAAAAGAAGACGAGTGAGAGAGGAGGGGTTAAAATTAAAAAAAGAAAAGAAAGGCAAAAAATGTATTGCTCCTGCGGCAAAGGCGAAGAAGCTCTTCTCTAAATGCAACCCTCACTTTTTTTTTACCTGACAAAAGTACTTAATTAAAGCCTCGAGATAACCACGAAATATGTACGGTCGTTAGTTCTGAGATTAAATGTCAAAGATACGTTCACGCCAGGCCTAGTACTGCATGCATTTAGGCTCCCAGGATCTGGTAGCCTCATATTAAAGTAGGGGCAACAGTTGTTCACATAAACAGTACACTGAATTACAAGCTTTCCTACCGAGTATGGAACACGCATATTATGTCCTGACCTGAAAATATTCATTGAGGATAAATATTTGTAAAATCTATAGAACTGAAAATGATAATGCTTTTTCTTAGCAGGCTTGTACAAATATTGTCTCAATGCAGTGGTGAGGTATGACTTTCAAAGCCCGAAATACAAGGGCTGTCCAATAAAGAATGATCACAGTTTTTTTTTTTTTGACAACGTACCTTCTTTCATCCTCATAATTTTGATGGTACTTCTCAAAATAGTCTCCCCTGAATGCGATACACTTGTCCCAGCGTTTCTGCCAGTCCTCAAAGACATGCTGGAAACCAATTTTTGAGAGATCCTTCAAAATCGCCTCCGCAGTTTTCACCACTGCTTCTGATGATGGATAATGCCTCCCACGAAGGCATTTCTTCAAGTTAGGGAATAGAAAAAAGTTGCATGGGGCTAAATCCGGACTATAGGGAGTATGAGGGATGCACTTCACAACATTGGCAATATGTGGCCGCGCACTATCGTGGTGCAGCATCCAGCCTGCTTCACGGAAATGTGGTCTTTTGCACCTGATATGGACTTGCAATGTTCTCACGACATTCCTGTAGTATTGTCCAGTTACTGATGTGTGTGCAGGTACAACATGCTGATAAACCATTCCATCAATATCAAAGAATGAGATGACCATAAATTTCCCAGCAGAAGCAACCACTTTTACCTTTTTGGGGGTTGGTGATGAAGCAGATATCCACACTGAGCTTTGCTCTTTGCTCTCAGGATCAAAATGATGTAGCCAAGTTTCATCATCAGTGATTACGCTTGAAAGAAGCACATTGCAAAGAAATGACCAGAGCTTTCTCGGACTGGGTGGCGACTTCATCATGACAATGCACGGCCTCACGTCGCAAATCAAGTCATGCAGTTTCTGGCTCGATTCAACATTACCTGTGTACACATCTACCTTATAACCCCGATCTTACACCCTGTGACTTTTTTATTACCATCACTAAAGGTAAAGCTTAGGGGCATTTGATTTGAGAACTCTGAAGCAGTGCTCAAGAAAAGTGAGGCGATTCTCAAGGACCTGACAAAGAGTGGTTTGTACAACGTGTTCAAGGACCGGCAGAGACGCTATAAAAAGTGCATTTAACTAGGAGAGACTATGTTGAAAAAGACTTCTCCGATAGGACGGTATCTGGTCTGTTGGGATCTTTTTCGAAACACAGTCAGATGGGATGCCTGTATGGGCCCTGCCCTCTGCACTGTCATGACTCCCTGGGACGGCCACTTTTGTATTCTCTCGCCTCATTCTTCCTCCCGGGGGATGACCCACTTGGGGCATAGATATAATAGACCAAGTTTGGACCTCCGTGCCGAATTCCTTCCGTAGCGTTGTTCGGTGTACTCAATCCCAAAGTAAACCTGTGGCCCTTCATGGTGTTTGAACCGGCGAAATCGGTGACAGAGATTGGAGCGTTACTCCTAGACTTCGGACATAAAATTTAGTGAGTACTGTTCATTACTCTACAGTTATTTCCTTTTTTAACATATTTTAACACCCTTTAACCTGAAAATGATATCGGAATCCATAGAGCTTAAAGTTACTCGACATTTGCTTTCTAAAATAAGGAAGCACCTCAGAAGAAGCTTGTTTGGATACCCACCCTAACCGAGATACTATCTCGGGACATTATGAATGTGAGGCAGACACTTAACCCACACTCATTGTTGAACAAAACATTTACTAAAAATGTGTTGCACACATTTAGTTTTCAGTAGAAGGGGAATAGGTGGGCAGATGTATAGAAGCGGATATCTATATGATGACCTTAACATTCCTAACCTTTACCGTGACTGCGAGAAATAACTGAATAGCGACAGCTTTGTGACTCTTTGAATAAAAGAAAGATCATTTCCAGAGAAAAAAAAAAAAAAAACCGGAGAACCCGCGCTCGTGTGTGTCCCTCAATGAAATGTTTGATAAAGCAAAAATATAAATATTTTTCCTGGAAAAGTAATCCATTATACATTTGATATTACTAAGTGAACATTGGCTTTTTGTCTGGTTCCAAATCAAAACAGTTTTTTGTGGCTTTGTGTTGATTTAGTGCCACGTTAATCATCTCTCTAAAAGTTCTGTGTCGTTGCAGTTGACAGATTATATAAATTAGTCGTCCTTTTGCCAAACCAGTACGCTCGTGTGCAATTATGATTACAATAATCAATTTATTAGTTAGTGTGTAGATCACTTTAAAATATTGTGACTGCAAGGGTTCTTAGATTTGGAAATCTAGTTGGCAGAAATCCAAAATGACTTCTGCTGCAGTAAAAGGACGTGAAATTGACATTCAGCTGTCTTCAAGGCCGTCTCGGTGTTTTGCTGCACGAAACAAATGAATGAAATTACTGCGGTACACTTCAATCGTCGACTGTCGAAACAACTGCCGCTCTAACACATTGCGGGGTATTTATACCTCCCCAGCCATTGTTTCTAGAAAGCCGCAGACCTTCCAAGAACTTAAGCGGCAGAAACAATGGACCGAACGCTCTGGAGCTTCTCTCTATCTCTTTCTCTTCTGCCCACGCGCCCGGCTCCGGCTTGTGGCAGCAGCACAATGCCACACGTTGACAATATGTTACATTCTCATCACTTCTTCTGTTCTCTATCATTTATTAGTTTTGTATAAAAGCTATTTTTATGAAAAAAATGCCGTTCTCTTGCGACAAACCCTCATACCATCGATAAATTAATTGGGTTCTAATTGGAGCTTAATTGGAGCTATGAGTTCTGTTATCCTCAGGTGAATGGTTGTAGGAAATGGATTTTGTTTGTTTGTTTGTTTGTTGGCTACTCAGTCGTATTAATAATACTTTGTTGTTTGTAGAATTATTTGTTTTAATTCTTGAATCTATGACCACCTTTCAGACTTCGAAATCCTCGCTGCTCTTCTTAATGCACATGAACACGTTCTTCCTGTCGTAGTATCAACTTGTAAGTAAGGTTTTCCTTACTTCACCATTCAGTTAGAACCTTATTCTAATCCCCTCTCTAACTTTATCACATGACCAAACTAGCTCACCCTTCTCAAATGTTACATTATTATTGGTTTCTCATTTTATTTCGAATTTTTGCATTGGTTTGCAAAACTCATCTCACTGACGTTCAGCCCACCCTGAGTTGGGGAACGCCTACCCTGAGTTGTATGTAACGGTATGCATCGTTACCAAATCAGCGAAGTAAATCTCTTTAGCATTCATGCTCAATTGCATTTTGCAAGTCCTTTGTCCCAAAACATTCCTGACTGAAAGAATACAATAGTTTTCAGACATTGAACTTTTACTAGCACAAAAAAGTAACGGCCCTTCTTTCCTGTCTCCCCGACGTGTACAGATTTTTACAGGAATATTTCCTCTTTCTTGCCTGGATGCTAGTATATATTGTGACTTTGTGGGTTCGTGAAATTAAAAGTCCAATTGCACAAACTCATTCTTTATTTTCACCGAATTACAGTTGGAACACTTGCCGATTACATAGAATTACGTAGCGTACACAATTACAATTCACTAGTTCGTCCGTTACAGTTCCCCTTTGCACTCGCAATTACGTACACTCCTCCGATGTACGTACGCAGTCCGTTCCCTCACTGGGCGCTCCTCACGGCTGCTCGCCAAGAACTGATTATCCTCCAGCCTGACGCGTCGCTTATATAGGGCCAACTGGCCAATCTAGAAGGTTCCGGGTTAGATGAAATATCCTGGATGTTCCAGAACTCAAGGGCAGGGGAAGGAGACGGCACAGTGGCCTGCGATCCATTCAGTTGGCGCTACAAGATGGGTAGGCGTGGTCGAATGCTTCACGGCCCTCACTCAGCCGTCAGTTGGTCGTGCCTGGGTGACAATATGTCATATTAAATTATATTCTTCTCTTCTTATTCTTTAAGTCAACTATTTTAATAATTCTACTTTCATATTACTATAACAAGATTGTTATATTAGTTTAGCAAAGCATTTCTATTAATTTATCTTTTTGTTAATTATTTGATTTCGATTAATTCACCGCCTCCTAATCGCTGCCTGATACTGCGGTTACATTCTCTATTTTAATATAGATAAAATCTTGGCAAATAACTACGTTATATATTTCTACGATACAAAAGGAGTAGCGATTGTCAGGTGTTCAAGAACCGGACGCCACCTACTGTCCTCAAAGTGCCATAATCTCCTCATGTAGTCATGAGAAACAATTGAATTTTAACAATAGGAAAGTATTAAACAATTTGAAGCATTAAAACGAATATTGAAGTACGTAAGCTTTCACGGCCGGAGTCATTAGTTACACGATTATTCAGGACGTAACACTCTCGTATTCTCGGCTGCGACTGATACGGAGTCTGTCGATTTCACGGGGTTTTTATATATCTTCTGAGTGGGCAGAGACATCCTCTGGCACGTACGCTTCTTTCTGATAGGTTCGGCCGCAGCGTGGGTTGGACTATGGACTATGATACGGCCACGCCACTGAGGATGTTCGACGCAGCTATGAACGAAACGTCTGGAAGAAGACCACAAGCCACCAGCCAGGATAATCATTATCTATTAACAACGAATATTTCAGAAATAATTTATGCCACATAAAGTTATTTGCAATACAATTTTTGCGTGTTAACAGTTGCAGAGATTATCCAAAATGCTTTCCAAATGAAGTCACAGCTATTTCCAGAAAATTTAACATGTATATTTCATTTGTTATGCGAATATTTTCAAATTTAATTGCATTGGATTGGATTAGGTTATGGAGGGAATTTGGCACTGCGACCAGTCCTGGTCTACGGTACCTACGCCCCCAAGAAGAGCATCCAAGGGAGGAAGGAGGAGGCGAGAAAACACCGAGGGAGGCCATACTAAAGAGTCATACAGTGTAGAGGGCATGGCCCCTAAACTTGAATAGTTGGAAACTCCCCAGCAGGTCAGTACAACCCAATCACATCCTACCTCCCGTAGGGGAGGGGATCCGTTCCCTTCAGCTACTGTGGTGCGAGCGCTGAGGATCCCTAGCACTCGTGGTACCTCTGACGTTACTAGAGGAACCTCGTGCCGAACGTTCGAGTCCCTCCCTGAATGGGAGTTGTTTGGATTGGGTTGGACTCGAGGGGGCAGTGTGTTCCCGACACCCACGGGAAATTGGGTACCTCGGGCCAGGCTACGGCCGCCCGTAAGGGGTAGAGGGTTACCTAATAAGTGCCGGGTACTAGCCTGCAGAGCTAGTAGCTGGTGTGCTAGATCACCGGCGGCCCTACCAAGGTTGTTTGGTAGTTGATCCATTTTGGATTGGCGCGTAAGTGGCGCATCCACTTCCATCCTGTCGCCGTGTGCAGCAGGGGGCAGTTTATAAAATAGGTACTGTCCTACGGAAAAGAACCCAGCAGGTCCGGGTTCTCGTCCTACGGGTCCGGGACTAATGGGGGTAGAACCTCAGGCATCAATCCTATCCTATCTCCCGCAGGGGAGGGGATCCGACCCCTTCAGCTGCTGTGCTGCGAGCGCTGCGGACCCCTAGCACTCGTGGTACCTCTGATGTTACTAAGGAACCTCGGGCCGAACATTCGAGCTCCTCCTTGAATGGGAGTTTTTCGGATTGGGTTGGACTCGAGGGGGCAGTAGTTCCCGATACCCGTGCGAGATCTGGCACGTCTCCGGAAGGGGTTCAGGAAAGCCATATATTCCCGTGTACTACCCTGATATCTAGTAGAAGGTGTGTAGATCACCAGGTGGCTCTACCGAAGTCTAATCGGCAGCCTTCCCCTTTGGGGTTGGCGCGCGTAAGTGGCATATGCACTTCCAACCCGTCTTGAGTCCATAGGACCAGGCTTGTTAGTCTCTAGGTCTTGTCCTATGGAGGCGCTGGGCGCGCCCTTTCGGGACAGATCAGTAACTCCCTGGTTATCAGAAGGGAGGTCAGTATTAACTTTGTGTGGATTGCCCTGGTATATATACACACCAGGCATGTCTTTTTAAGTCAGTACCGTTTTGCGATTCCGCCGCCGCAGCGCTACGGTCGGCGTTCCGCACATGCGCGCTGGTTACCTACATCTTTTGTCTACGCACTGACGCCATTACAGTCTGATTCTTCGTTGTATACGTTGGTTACTGAGTGTTTAATTAGCCTCCGACAATCGTGAGTCGCGCCGATTGTGAAGTACGGGCTGTTATACGATTTCTTAGTGCTAAAGGCGTAAAACCGATCGATATTCATCGTGAGATCTGTGAAGTTTACGGACAAAACATTATGAGTGATGGAATGGCAAGGAAATGGGTGAGAGCATTTAAAGATGGCCACACAAATGTGCATGAGGAAGAACGGAGTAGGCGTCCTTCGATCGTTACTGAAGATTTGGTGCAGAAAGTGAACGAAAAGGTGAGAGAAAACAGACGCTTTACAATTTCATCATTGTGCGACATTTTCCTCAATATTCTCGTAGTGTTTTGTATCACATTGTGACCGAGTACTTGAAGTACCGGAAATTGTGTTCACGTTGGGTTCCGAAAATGTTGACGGATTTGCACGAAACCCAACGTTTAGGTAGTGCATTGACTTTCCTTGAGCAGTACCACAATGAAGGTGAAGATTTTTTAGACCGAATTGTTACTGGTGACGAAACATGGGTGGCCTATGTCACACCAGAATCGAAACAACAATCCATGGAATGGCGACATTCATCATCACCAACAAAAGTGAAGTTTAAGCAAACAATTTCTGCCCGGAAAATCATTTGCACAGTTTTTTTTTTGGGACAGAAAAGGAGTATTGCTAGTGGAGTTTCTGCCTCGTAATGAGACAATCAATGCAGCGTCTTATTTTGAGACATTGAACAATCTGCGCCGTGCAATCCAGAGCAAAAGACGTGACAAGTTGAGTAAGGGTATCGTTTTTCTGCATGGCAATGCCGGTCCACATGTGGCTAATCGGACCAAAGATCTCATCAAATCTTTTAAATGGGAAACTCTAGACCATCCTCCATACAGCCCTGATCTGGCGCCCAGCAACTGCCATTTGTTCCTGCACTTGAAGAAACTTCTGGGCGGTCAGCGTCTTGAAGACGATAACGAAGTCAAAACAGTTGTGATACAGTGGTTAACACGCCAGGCGGCAGAATTTTATGAGGAGGGAATACAAAAATTGGTGCCACGTTATGACAAGTGCCTCAGTATTCACGGAACTTATGTAGAAAGGTAGATTAAGGTACAGGCTTTCATGTAAAAATAAATTTATTGTAATATCTATGCACGTCTTTTTTAAAATCCAAAACGGTACTGACTTAAAGTGTAAAGTAGTGCAAACAAGTGCCGGTTTATGAATCTTTAAGATAAAAGTATGTAGCTATATTTAATCTATGTAATTTTGATCTACATTTTTGGAGGCATTTTTGAGAAGAAAAGAAAATTTCTTTTAATGTTAATTTAATTTGGGTATGGAAGTTTTTATGAATAATCTTCCAACTGATTTTTGGAATGATACTGAACTGAAAATTTTGTTTTCTAACGTGTATCCTTTTCCCATATTACAGCTAGAGTGCATCTCTCTCTTTATTTGTCCCCTCTATTATGTTTAGAACAGGACTATTTCTAGCTTGAGATAATTTTAGCAAGAGTATTTCATAATTATTCACCAGGGTCTAATGAATAGTCAAGAACAAATATTCACATACATTTTATATGGGGAGTATTAACATTATCTCTGTGTGACCAGAATCAACAGATTTGCACCCCTTTCGCTTCGTTTGGAATCACGGTATTAATGATCCAGTGCATAATTGGGGAATGCATGAGTATTTGGGAGCATAAATTATTCGATCATATGAATGCAGGTGAATAATTCACAAACCTTGTTTCCAAATTGAAAACTGCTTGTTTACCTGATTTCCCGTTCCGAAAATCCCATCTGTAGGGGTGCTTCAGGGTATATCAGGCGGGCTAGACCGAACGAGAGGGTTCGAGGTTCTCATTCGGTGCGCTCTGGGTTCGATCCCTGAACATGTATCTTTCCGAGGACGGCAAGGTGAATCCTGGAGTGTTCATCTAGCGTGGATGTTCTTCCGTTTCGCCCCCTCTTTCTGTTATCCTATAACTCAGGAGCTGTGTCGCTCAAAAGAGGGTACATGGTGCCATGGCTTGCATGCTGGAACTTCTTCTCTGCTCCGCAGGAAGGTGGCACAAATCTCGCTGAGGAGAACCTCTAAGCCACCCTTCTCCGCGAGCGTGCCAGCCAGTAACTGTTAGGAAACGTTGTCCGTTTCGCAGTCCTTATGTTTCTTTCGGTTCCTTCTCTCATCCGCTGATGAAATGAGAAACCACCCCAACATACATCTACCAGCAAGAGAGAAACATGAGAATATCTAAGGTCAAAATGAGATGTCGACGGTTTCATACCTTTAAGGGGGGGACGTACGAGAAAATTGTCAAACAATCTAATTTTGTTTTATTGTTTTGTAAAATAGTATATAGTGTTAGCTATCAAACACCAAAATATTATGACTGTACGTGGTCCGTATGTACCTTTAAAAAATTTAAAGCTTAGTGTTGCATAGTAGCAACACATAGTCTTCCATCAGCTGTCTTGGAATCTATAAAGCCCACCTACCAATTCTTAGCACACCCAGACTTGCTAAACAAATGCCTCTATGGAGAGACACAAAACACAAATGAAAGCCTCAACAGTTTGATATGGAAAAGGTGTCCCAAAACATCATTTGTGTCTTCCATAGTGGTGGAAACTGCTACATTTGATGCTGCAATAGTGTTCAATAATGGGAATGTTGGCAGAAAGAAAGTTATGCATCAGTTAGGGTATCAACCTGGTGTGTTTATGGAGTATCGAGAACATTCGCATCGCTGGTGCAGAAAGAGCTCTGAAATTAATGCAGAAAGAAGCAAGACAGAAGAGGAATTTGAAAAGAAAGGCTGAAGAAGACCAGAATGAGGATACAGACTATGGATATGGGTAGTTCTGACTTAAAATTAAAAGGCAAACTGAATAATACTTATTGTATTTTTAATTGCCTTTCCCCGTAACTTGCATTTACTACAACTTCAACCCATTTTTCTTTCAAACTACTTCATCTACAGTGATGCAATTTAGCACAAAGCTTTCTTATGCCACAATGAACATTTTGTTGGTTCTAGAATTTAAGATTAAGCTCCAGATGGAATGTAATGATACAAAATATATGAAATTATTTTAATTTTTAAAGGATGCCTATGATTAACATTTTTCTTAAAATTTTATACAGCTTCAATAAGAAATCTAAATCCAACAACTTCAGTTTTAGTGTGTTCTGAAATAACAACCAAATTTCAGAAAGATAGCATATGTGAATTTTGTAAAAATTCTGCATATAGAAAACATATGTAGCATTAGTTATAAACAGTAGAAGATTATGAAAAAAATTGTGCATATTAACTGTATTATCTTAAAGGAGTGTACTAAGTTTCACTTCTCTAACTTGAAAAGTTTGGATGTTATGGCTATTTACGTAAGACCCTGAATATTTGCATACGTCTCCCCTTAATAAGTGTCCAGAATGACATATACATATGCTATTTATTTCTAAACAGGTTTACAATGAACGAATGAATGTACCTTTATTTCCATCGTTCATAATTTACAATATTTCACAATACTACTATTGCTTAACCTATCCTAAATACAAAGAATAGTCTAATATTTCACTCTCACCATGACTCTGGTTGTCTGGCTCCCTGGCCTTTGACTAACCTAGGGGTGATCTCCCTCTACTTGATCCCTAACTGTTTTCTATCCTCCAAATCAAACTCCTCCATACCTAATGCCTCTTACAATGTTCTCCATCCATTTAAGTCCATCCATTTGTCACTTCCTTTTTCTAGTGCACATCTATGACATTTTGAAGTTCCGTTTTTTTTCTCTGTGAAAGTCCTCCTGCATTCCAATGGATAATTTTGAGAGTTTTCTGTAATTGACGTCCTGCAGTTGTCCCCACCCGGAGATCCGAAAGGGGACTATTTTACCTGTTAAGTAGCATAAATGTAAACTTTTTAAAGTTTTTTTTTTTTTTTAAATTTTGATGCAGAAGTAACGGCTATTCATATTTCACTCCAATACCTTCTATACAGAATAGATAAATTCAAAAATGCTGTCATACTTTCTGATTCTAAAACAGCATTATGTGCAATAATTTCATATAAAATGAGGCCAATCCAAATTAAAGAATGTCACAATATGATCCAACAACTTCAAAATCTACAGAAAATAATTGCATTACAATGGATACCTGCGCATTGTGGAATTTCTGGAAATGAATCAGCTGATTTTCTTGCCAAAAAAGATGCAAATTTAATTCAGAAAGAAAGTAAAAAATTACCCTTTACATCCATAAAAATATTAATCAAAAGCAAATATAAAAACAAACAAAACCAATCAATAACTAACAAAGATAAAAATGGAATTTTTAAATTAAAAATCCAGAAATTATTCCTGAAATCCCACGTAAAGCTGCAGTAGCAAATTTTAGATTACTTACGGAACATGATTATTTAGCCAAACACTTACACAGAATAGGAATTTATACAAGTCCAAATTGTCCTCTGTGCAACAAAGAAGAGGAAATGACTGAAGAACATATTTTAACCTGTGAAGTCCTACCTGCCGGACCCACTACACGGAAATATTGGAGAGCAAGAGAGCTAATGGGTTCATTGCCAAAGCCTAGCATTTGACAACAAACAAGAGGAAATGCCTGAAGAACATCTTTCAACCTGTGAAGCCCTACATGCCGGACCCACTACACACAAATATTGGAGAGCAAGAGAGCTAATGGGTTCATTGCCAAAGCCTAGCATTTGACAACAAAATAGAGTAAATGACTGAAGAACATCTTTTAACCTGTGAAGCCCCACTACACAGAAATATTGGAGAGCAAGAGAGCTAATGGCTTCATTGCCAAAGCCTAGCATTTGGCAACAAAGAAGAGGAAATGACTGAAGAACATCTAACCTGTGAAGCCTTACCTGCCGGACCCACTACACAGAAATATTGGAGAGCAAGAGAGCTGATGGCTTCATTGCCAAAGCCTAGCATTTGACAACAAAGAAGAGGAAATGACTGAAGAACATCTTTTAACCTGTGAAGTCCTACCTGCCGGACCACTACACAGAAATATTGGAGAGCAAGAGAGCTAATGGCTTCATTGCCAAAACCTAGCATTTGACAACAAAGAAGAGGAAATGACTGAAGAACATCTTTTAACCTGTGAAGCCCTACCTGCCGGACCCACTACACAGAAATATTGGAGAGCAAGTGAGCTAATGGCTTCATTGCCAAAGCCTAGCATTTGACGACAAAGAAGAGGAAATGACTGAAGAACATCTTTTAACCTGTGAAGTCCTACCTACCGGACCCACTACACAGAAATATTGGAGAGCAAGAGAGCTAATGGCTTCATTGCCAAAGCCTAGCATTTGACAACAAAGAAGAGGAAATGACTGAAGAACATCTTTTAACCTGTGAAGCCCTACCTGCCGGACCCACTACACAGAAATATTGGAGAACAAGAGCGCTAATGGCTTCATTGCCAAACCCTAGCATTTTTAATAGATGGAAATTAATCATTTCTCTACACTAGCCGTATATAGGCTAAGATATTTGATGGATAGAGTCAACATGAAAAATTCAATGCCATGGCCGGGATTTGAACCACGGATCTCCTGGTTTCCGTCCAGTCGCTCTTAACCTTTGAGTTACTTACTATTGTAAGTACTTAAGTCACAGGCTTCATCATTTAACTTATTATTTTAGTTAATTGATGGAAATTAATCATTTCTCCACACTAGCCGTATATAGCCGTATATACGAGTCAACTGGAGGATTTAATGTCATGATGGCACGTTGACCATGGTAGCTCAAAGGTTAAGAGCGACTGGACGGAAACCAGGAGATCCGTGGTTCAAATCCCGGCCATGGCATTGAATTTTTCATGTTGACACTATCCATCAAATATCTTAGTGTGGAGAAATGATTAATTTCCATCAATTAACTAAAATATTAAGAGTTACATGATGAAGCCTGGGACTTAAGTACTTAATAGTAAGTCGCCACAAACGGTGTATCTCGGATGCGAGAGCCCCTAGTGGTCAAATATACGAGTCAACTTGAGAGTTGAATGTCAGGACGGCACGTTGGCCATGGTAGCTCAATGGTAAGAGCGACTGGACGGAAACCAGGAGATCCGTGTTTCAAATCCCGGCCATGCCATTGAATTTTTCATGTTGACTCTATCCATCATACTGGAAAACATATTTAAAATTTCGAGAGCTAAAAAAACTGCGAAATATTTGTGTATTCCACTGCGACAGTTTCCTCTGAAAGAATCCTATAACTAAGGTGGCAAATCCATAATTCTGCAGGCTTAACGATCCATTCCCACAGCTAGATCTGCTTAGACAGAGCGACGAACGATCCTTCCACCAAGCAGCCTTTTACTGCCCATAGCAAATACTCTCTCATTTGAGGAAGCATTCACGCTATCGACCACAAAACTTGAAGTATAATAAGGAAATGGATTAATGGAGAAAAAAGTTTAGAAGATGTGAAGTCAACAGTCAGTATAAGCGAAGAAAAACTTCAGTTGAAAGTGAGGGTTTGATGGAAAGTCCAGTAAGCGGATGAGCCTAATTTTTGTTCTTCTTGATTTTAAAAGCTAATAATGATACATAGCTCTTTGAGCTATCGACGGGCATTTAAAACACTTGACGGAACTTTACTTGGCCGCGGGCCTAGGGTTGGCCGCCTCTCATGGATGCTACTGTACTCGTTTGAGTACTGCAGGTGTAGAGCGTGTTGCAAGAACGAAAATAAATTTTGCGATTAAGTGGCGCTTCAATTACCGAAGCATCACCATGATAAAATCAGAAAAAGAAACAAGATATTTTATAAATATACTGCAGGTAGGTAGCGAACAGGTTGTTCCGCCTACGATGGCAAATCCTCATAAAAAATAGTCTGGCATGGCAGAAGATCATATCATTAGCAGAAGGTAAAGTGTGACGTGAAAATAAAAGTTGTGTGGGAATTTTCTCTGCTCCTCTTTAAACCATATAGACACTTTCTTTTCCTCGCTCTTAAATATCATTATTTCTTTCTGCGTTTGCTTTCTTTTATAATTGATGTTTACATTGTGTAACCCTTACATTGCTAATGATGGGTTTGAACGTGGGAGCCATCTACAGCGATTAAAAAGCGTAAGTGCGTATGCAAAAGTACGTTTATATTTTGGGCCAAAACACGTCTTACTCTCTCTGCTTCTAATTTAACTATATCGAAGAAGATGGCTGGCATTTTGGAGGCCTCAGGTTCGAACCCCATCATTCTACACTGACCTTGTTTTTCATGGCTTTCCCTATGAATTTCTCTACTATTTCGTTTCAGTTTGATCTTTTAGTTATGCTCTTCAAATGGAACGATTTCTGGTCCGCGGCGAATCAGATGCATTTACGTTCGCAGTGTTGCCCTCTCGCTACCCCCACTTTCACGTCGCTCTCTCTCGGACACTGCTCTAGAGAGTGCATGTGTCCTTAGCGTAAGGGAAGCTAACTGAATTTTACAAACTTTTATAATAATGCAGTTGTTGAAACCAAAATTGGATTTAACAATAAAGCTCAGTGCACATTGTCATCCGAAATCTCCTTTATTTATATTTTTATTTACGCCCCCTCCAACGTCATATCTGACGATGAATGAAATGGGTGAAATGATGCTCAAATGAGCTCAAGGTCCTTTGAGGTTAGAGTTACTAACATTCATCTTTTGGGATAAAGCAGTCACTTATCCAGATAATTAATCCTCCTTGAACGTAAGTCAGACAAGTTATCACCTACACTACAAAGTTCGGCCGAGATCAGAGATGGCAAAACATCCTCCACTGCTTTTGTTTCCGTTACTTTGTTTACAATCATTGTTGTATTGCTAATACTGTTACCTCGTGCGAGACGGTGTGCTAATGTTTAACTTTGTTTGGAAGATCTAACTGCAAGAACTGAGCTTTTTCACAGATAAATAAACAATAAATTACAACTGATGAGTGGAAAACTCACTTTTTATTTTTTCCACCAACACATCTTCTCAACGAATTATTTTGCCTTATTGGTTTATTCACGTTCTCGTACAAAGACCTAATAAAGATCCAAAACTTCCTTTCATAATTTTTTTTTCAACATAGTCTCCTTGTAACTCTACACACTTCTCCCAGCGATACTGCCATCTCTGTATCCCGTCCAAATAGCACTTGGCGTTTTTCTCTGAAAAATAACTGTTCACGAAGGTGATTGCCTCTTCATTTGACGAAAATCTCTGTCCTCCGAGCACAATTTTCAGATGAGGGAACTAAAATAAGTAGCTTGGGGCTAGATCTGGTGAGTAAGGAGTAGGGTCAAGCAGTTCACACCGTAATTCTTGGATTTTCACCATTGCAAGCGCTGAAGTGTGAGACGGTGCGTTGTCTTGTTGAAACAGGATTTTCTTTTTCTGAAAATGTGGCCGTTTTTCCACAAGTTCTGCCTTCAGAACTGGCTTCTATATGGCTTTTCATTTTTGAAGATAATCGATTAAAATAACTCCATGACCATCCCAAAAAACAGTCGTCATCACTTTCCCAGCAGAAAAGACACTTTTTGCTTTTTTGGAGCCGGTTTCCCCCTTTGCAGTGCACTGTTTGGACTGTTATTTTTATTTCGGGCGTACAATGGTGTATCCAAGTTTCATATACAGTAATTAATCGGCCAAAACTCGGATTTATTGCGCCAACAGAGCGTTGGAAATGTTCATTCGAACACGTTTTTGGTCTAACGTGAGCAAACGCGGCATTCAGCGCGCGACAGCTTTCTCATGTCTAAATGTTGATTTAATATGTGACAAACACGTTCTTTTGACATATTCATAACTTCTGCTATCTCTCTAAGTTTAATTCTGCAGTCGTCTAGCATCATTTGGTGATCATTGACGATGTTTTCAGCGGTAATTTTAGTTTTTGGACGTCCCTAACGTTCATCATCTCCCAAGCTCTTACGGCCACGTCTTAATTCAGCTGCCCAAAATTTCACTATGGTAAATGATGGTGCAGAGTCCCCATACACAGAATCCAACTCATCCTTGATTTGCGAAGACGTATTGCCTTTCAAAAGCAAATACTTAATGACAGCTCGATACTCGATTTTGTTAATTTTCATAAGAACACTCACATCAACTCACTGAAACGACTGCTACATAACAACTGAGCGTCTAAATTGGCTGAAACTTTGGTGAGTAACTGTCAACAGATGTAGAACGGAATTCACTAGCTTGTATTTACGAGTGCTGCCATCTTCATGTTGAGGTCGGCAACTTTTCAGACCACCCTCCTAGTTCTAGCTATTTGTCTAGCGAAAAAAACTGCACAGTTCTTGTTTATTGCATACATTAAATAAATTACGTTGTTATAGATTAGCTTCATCTATTTCTTTATCCACTCACCTTATCCACTACATCTGGATCTACTCTAAGAGATCCTCAATTTTATTTATATGTTTCTGACAATAGAAACGTTTCCAATAATGGCATTTTTGTTCCTTGCTAACCACTTCTTGCTTACCAAATTCTCTAAGATTAGAAGATATTGACAGACAAGACATTTTTGCCAATACGAGAGACAAGAGCTCACTGAGATATATAGAGAAATAAAAACAACCTGGGGGAGGGAAGGATATATAGATATATGTAGTAAGTTAGGGCGAGAAGGTTTTGCTTGGGCGAGAACAGGAGTGAGAAACTTGAAAGGTATAGGTCAAGAGAGGGAGCTAGATAAATGTCCATTGTGTGGAGAAGAGAATACAGATTTCCATTGTCTATTAAATTGTCGTCAAACAAAGATATGGAGAGAGCAGGCTTGGCTACGTAAATGGGACAATTTGGGGGGTGAAGTAGTAATTTGAGAAATGTTGTCAGTAAAAGGAGAAAAGAACAGGAGAAATATAGGGAATTATTTAGGGAAAGTTAAAGAGAGATGGCTAAGAACAATTAAGAGAAAAATGTAGAGTGAGATAGGTGAAATGGCAAACGTGTAAAAAGCAGTAGAGGGTCTCCAATACACAAAAACCTAGGGTTAGGTGTATGGGGACCGAATTATTATTCAATGGTGGGCAACATGATAACATGATAGGATTTTCAGGATTTAGGAATATATGGCATATTTCAGTATGGATTTTATAATTCTAATCTTGATTTTGTATTTCCATTTGTTGATGTAAAAGGAAATAAATTACTATTACTATTACTAAATTCTCACTCCACACCATCGTTCCTTAACACTGAAAAGTAAAGCTAATGTCCCTTTCATTCTGACCATATACAGCAACAATCATTATTATTAATATGTCCTTTAATTTCCACATACTTAAGTGAAACCAGCATATCCCTTTATTTTTTACCTTCTTTTTTCCTATCCGAGCCAACTTTAACTTCTTAAAATATGAAAAATTTTGTCCCTCATCTGAGAGAATATGGTCTTTCCATTCATATTTATTTGATCTTACTTCGATCCATAATCCCCAAACAAAACACCAATTTTATTCTAAATAAAACATTTCCAAAGCTATTTTTCCAGAGTTTTCTCCTTGATATCTTGAACATATTTTCAGAATATCTGTATGTGATATTATCATTAGAATATTTCTTATTTTAATACTTGTTTTTGTGGGTGTTAAGTTTTCTGCTATGTTTGCAGTTTTCACATCTGCACTATCTTATTCGATTGTTTTTTAATCGGGAGAAAGCCAGATAAAACCAGCAGTAACATAAATATAAAGATGATCTTATATCTTAGTATCCATAGCTGCAAATTCATCTGGAAATAAGCTTTCTAATTAGATTTCGTTTATAGATAATTCTCCATTATGTACAGAGATACACATTTCCTAGAATGAGATGCATGTCAAGACATGTCACGTAAAGAGAGTATTAGAGAAACACTGAAAACACTTCTAGAATAAATTTATTTATACAGAGTGATCCATATAAATCTGAACCATTTCAATAGGCAATAGTTTCCCTTTGAAAGCACCTAGAATATACGAGAGCTGTTCAATGAAGAATGATCATAATTTTTTACGGTCATAATTTTTCGTACTAGAATTCAATCTTATTATACTCTGTTAGCTTAATGTGAAACAAACACGCCGTAGTAGTTTCATTGTTGGAACTCCTGGTTCCCGCTTGTGAGAACCAGGTAAGTTCAGACATATTCAGTATCGCCTATCGCTGCAATGGAGGTAACATGCATTTAAAGTTGATGTTAGAGGAAGATCCGGAGTTTATTTCAAACGTAATCACTGCTGATGAAACTTGGCTACATCATTTTGATCCTGAGAGCAAACAGTAAAGCTCAGTGTGGAAATCTCCTTCATCACCAACCCCCACAAAAGCCAAAGTGGTTGCTTCTGCTGGGAAAGTTATGGTCACCTTATTCTTTGATATTCATGGAATGGTTTATCAGCATGTTGTACCTGCACAAACATCAGTAAGTGGACAATACTATAGGGATGTCCTGAAAACATTGCAAGTCCATATCAGGCGCAAAAGACCACATTTCCATGAAGCAGGCTGGATGCTGCACCACGATAATGCGCCGCCGCATATTGTCAATGTTGTTGCTGTACATCTTACAAAAGTCAACATGAAGTGCATCCCTCACCCTCCCTATAGACCGGATTTAGCCCCATGTGATTTTTTTTCTATTCCCTAAGTTAAAGAAAAGTCTTCGTGGGAGGCATTATCCATCATCAGAAGCAGTGGTGAAGACTGCGGAGGCATTTTGAAGGATCTCTCAAAAATGGTTTCCAGCATGTCTCTGAAGACTGGCAGAAACGCTGGGACAAGTGCATCGCATTCACGGGAGACTATTTTGAGAAGGACCTTCAAAATTATGAGGATGAGTAAAGGTACGTTGTCAGAAAAAATTGTGATTTTTCATTATGGAACATTCCTTGTAGGAATTTGTTTTAATGAACTCAGTGGCAGTTGACAGTTGACAATATTAAATGTCTTAGTTTTCTTTGATATGACTGCAGACACTGAAGTTTATATGGGTATCTTTAAGACATTTGTGGAGCAGCTGGATGATATCGAATTGAGAGAAGGTTATTTCCAGCAAGATGGAGCAACGTGCCATACATTTAATGACACCATAGAACTTGTAACCAGTTTCTTTGATAATTGTATAATCTCAAACGGTCTGTGGCCCCCTAGATCCCCTGATCTAACCTCACAGGATATTTTCTTGTGGGGGTATCTAAAAATAGAGTGTATAACAATAGGCCACGGACAATTGATGTTCTCAAGAAATCCATTCGAACCGAAATAAGTAACATTGGCGAGGATACTCTCCATAAAACTTCAGAGAATATGGTGAGACGAGTAAAAACATGTATAGATGCTGGTGAAGGACACTTCCAACATTTTCTCTGAGCTGTAAATAATGTAAAGTAATCTTCCAGTTGTGTATTATATTCTACCAAAGTTGCGCAAGTGGCCTATTATTGGTTTAAAAGTTATGACCTCTTGAAGTTGTTCAGTTTTATATGGATCACACTGTACCTAATTTCACAATTACTTTCTATAGCAGAGATGCCTAACCTCGTCTCATATGTGGTGAAGACGTCACGTCGTCGCTCTAGCCCACCTCCGTTTTGTGCATGAAGCACACCCACATCACTCAGATAACCTGACATTAAAGAGGTTTGTTGTTCTGTGGCATGGATGCCACAGCTCTCCGGAAAGTAGGTGGAGGCAAATATGTCTTCCCCTCTTTCGCATAAGGTTGGGCATTACTGTCCTATAGTGTTAGTACTTGCCGTGTGATTTATTCAATTGCTCAAAAAATGTTTTGATTGCCACGGCTTTGAAGTGCATTTAGCGAAGAAGGCCTCTAAGGTAGCAATTTATAATTGGAACAGGGAATTCAAAGGAAATGGGTTTCTTCTTAGTGAGGAATTTTCGTAAACGAGCTCCAAGAACTGATGTTATTAATGAAAACATGGTAGCTTTTCGAGCAATTCTTGAAGAAAGTTAACGAACATCTTATTAATTTATTCCACGAACTTTCCTTACGTCATTTTCTGTACTGCATTTCATTTCCTCCGTTTTCATCCACGATACGAGGAACTGGGTTGATCACACATCCTGGATGATTCAAAGTTTGCTTGCTCCTTGACAGCATATTGACCCAAGCCATTGGCTTATAAGTTCTTGGGGATACAACTGCTATAAAGAGCAGGGTAATCCGTGGAAGAAGAAACAGAAATTTTATGCTTCAACCAGCTAGACATTTGTGGACAGTAGGAGCCTTTCTATCCTGTACGGTTTGCCTGTTATATAAAAGGCATTCATTTTTGTTATAAGCATGTTTTAAACATATTGTATTTTAATAAAGTCGTTAATGCATTTTTCAGAAAAGAAAAACAAATTCCTCTTTTCCCGTGTAAACAATAGATTGAAAGAAGGAATTGCCTTGAAAGCTTCCAGAAGCAAGAGTTTGTTTTTAGCGATTTTTTCTCGAATTTTCGCGAATTTTTCTTTTTTTCGAGAATAATATATTTTTTAGCAATAAATGAGAAAACTTATAGTAATTTTAAGCTGCATAGAAAAATTTACATTTATTACAAATTGCATAAATATTTTAGTTAATTGATGGAAATTAATCATTTCTCCACACTAGCCGTATATAGGCTCTCGGGTGCGAGAGCTCCTAGTGGTCTACCGGGGAAATTTACGAGTCAACTGGAGAATTTAATGTCAGGACGGCACGTTGGCCATGGTAGCTCAAAGGTTAAGAGCGACTGGACGGAAACCAGGAGATCCATGGTTCAAATCCCGGCCATGGCATTGAATTTTTCATGTTGATTCTATCCATCAAATATCTTAGCCTATATACGGC
Source organism: Mantis religiosa (assembly GCA_030765055.1). NCBI lineage: Eukaryota > Metazoa > Arthropoda > Insecta > Mantodea > Mantidae > Mantis > Mantis religiosa. Next base: position 30,675,153 of record CM060960.1, read on the forward strand.
TAGTGTGGAGAAATGATTAATTTCCATCAATGAACTAAAATAATAAGAGTTAAATGATGAAGCCTGGGACTCAAGTACTTACAATAGCAAGTCGCCACAAACGGTATATCTCGGATGCGAGAGCCCCTAGTGGTCTACCGGGGAAATTTACGAGTCAACTGGAGAATTTAATGTCAGGACGGCACGTTGGCCATGGTAGCTCAAAGGTTAAGAGCGACTGGACGGAAACCGGGTGATCCATGGTTCAAATCCCGGCCATGGCATTGAATTTTTCATGTTGACTGTATCCATTGCATAAATATTACTTTAATTTAGCATTTATGTTTTCGTAGCATAAAGCTAGAAGTCGTGTACAAAATGTTTAGAAATTTAACGAAAGCAAGATAAAATTTTAACACTTTAACAAAGCCAATACAGTGACATCGCCCTGAAAACCATAACAGCTAAGCGGTGCAGCAATAATCTGACACCACAGCACCGGGCTGGTCCGTGATACTAAGAACTGTTTGTCGTATGCTACATAGAAAGGTTATTTATTGGATAGTACACCGTGCACATAAAAAAATCTCCTATTATGCTGACTATAGGTACTGAACTTCTTGGAAGCTACTCTCAGATATTACATTAACATGAAAATATTGCCCCTCAGGGTTTAAGAATGGGTTCCAAAATGTCCGAAAGTTAAAACATGAAAACAAACAATACCTCACTGAAAACCGCCCAGATTTAGAAGCTGAACTATTCCCATTGCCTGTACTGGCACGCTGGTCTAGCTGGTTTAGTTCAGTAGTTTACCTTGCCAGCTATTTTGGTGTTTAGTTCAGTAGTTTACCTTGCCAGCTATTTTGGTGCAATTGTCGATTTGTTTTTTAAAAAAGAAAGCCTTTAAGTTGCTGCCAAAGATGTGTTGAACGATCAATTTCGCAATGCAAGGTGCTGCAATATTTTAAAGGTATAGGCAACATTTGTTTCTGAAAATTGGAGGTTGATAACAGATCCAATATTGGAATTTCAATCTAAACAAAACACTGTGGCTGATCTTGTTTTATCCCGGATTAACTCGCTGAGAACCAAATGTGAAATATTAGTGAGTGGTCACTTTGGAAACAGAGTAAGTGCACTTCTAGATCATATCATGGATCCCAGTGTTAGAGAAGCAGTAGAAGAGAATCTAAAAGTTTTCTGCCGTATGACTTTGAATTGAACTCCATTATGGCAAAAGAAACTGGTGATGTAATAATCATAAAAGCTATATCATTTGCTTGAACCTTCTAGGCTAGTTACAAATCAAGTATAGTTGATTTAAATCATGTAATGGCAGCACTTAAACTAAATGCATTTAAAATCAGTGATATTACTTGTGATTCTGATTTGTTTCTTTGTTACAAAGAGCTTTGTGACATTGTTGAACAGCAAAGCCATGGTGGTAACGATAACAGATTAGATGTAGTAACAGCACTCCTGGCATTGAATTCAAAAGCTGACTCTTACCGCAATTTCTGTCAAAAGTCCCTTCAATGTCTTTGGTTGCCGATGTCAAATGCTGACAGTGAGAGATTTTTCTCTATATATAACTCAATTGTGACAGAAAAAGGAACAAGTATGAAAAGCGAACATGTAACAACTTATTGTATGCTGCAGTTTGGCGAGGTCTGATGTGTGACATTTGACTTTATTCATATTATCTTCTATCTGCTGATTTCAAATAAAATATTTTAATTTAGAGAAAAGAGGTTTTAAGAGTTGTGTTACTCTAGTTACCTGTTACTTTTCATTTAAGACATGTCATTACTCATTAATTTTCCCCGAAATTTTGCGCGAAATTAATGCGAATTTATGGTAAAGTATTCACCACAAAAATTGCCATTTATAATTATTAATGGAAAATGTTATAAATAATTGTCATCAGAGAATCTTGCCTCTATATATAACCAACTTTTCTTCTTCTTCTTCTTCTTCTTCTTCTTCTTCTTCTTCTTCTTCTTCTTCTTCTTCTTCTTCTTCTTCTTCTTCTTCTTCTTCTTCTTCTTCTTCTTCTTCTTCTTCTTCTTCTTCTTCTTCTTCTTCTTCTTCTTCTTCTTCTTCTTCTTCTTCTTCTTCTTCTTCTTCTTCTTCTTCTTCTTCTTCTTCTTCTTCTTCTTCTTCTTCTTCTTCTTCTTCTTCTTCTTCTTCTTCTTCTTCTTCTTCTTCTTCTTCTTCTTCTTCTTCTTCTTCTTCTTCTTCTTCTTCTTCTTCTTCTTCTTCTTCTTCTTCTTCTTCTTCTTCTTCTTCTTCTTCTTCTTCTTCTTCTTCTTCTTCTTCTTCTTCTTCTTCTTCTTCTTCTTCTTCTTCTTCTTCTTCTTCTTCTTCTTCTTCTTCTTCTTCTTCTTCTTCTTCTTCTTCTTCTTCTTCTTCTTCTTCTTCTTCTTCTTCTTCTTCTTCTTCTTCTTCTTCTTCTTCTTCTTCTTCTTCTTCTTCTTCTTCTTCTTCTTCTTCTTCTTCTTCTTCTTCTTCTTCTTCTTCTTCTTCTTCTTCTTCTTCTTCTTCTTCTTCTTCTTCTTCTTCTTCTTCTTCTTCTTCTTCTTCTTCTCCTTCTCCTTCTCCTTCTCCTTCTCCTTCTCCTTCTCCTTCTCCTTCTCCTTCTCCTTCTCCTTCTCCTTCTCCTTCTCCTTCTCCTTCTCCTTCTCCTTCTCCTTCTCCTTCTCCTTCTCTTCTCCTTCTCCTTCTCCTTCTCCTTCTCCTTCTCCTTCTCCTTCTCCTTCTCCTTCTCCTTCTCCTTCTCCTTCTCCTTCTCCTTCTCCTTCTCCTTCTCCTTCTCCTTCTCCTTCTCCTTCTCCTTCTCCTTCTCCTTCTCCTTCTCCTTCTCCTTCTCCTTCTCCTTCTCCTTCTCCTTCTCCTTCTCCTTCTCCTTCTCCTTCTCCTTCTCCTTCTCCTTCTCCTTCTCCTTCTCCTTCTCCTTCTCCTTCTCCTTCTCCTTCTCCTTCTCCTTCTCCTTCTCCTTCTCCTTCTCCTTCTCCTTCTCCTTCTCCTTCTCCTTCTCCTTCTCCTTCTCCTTCTCCTTCTCCTTCTCCTTCTCCTTCTCCTTCTCCTTCTCCTTCTCCTTCTCCTTCTCCTTCTCCTTCTCCTTCTCCTTCTCCTTCTCCTTCTCCTTCTCCTTCTCCTTCTCCTTCTCCTTCTCCTTCTCCTTCTCCTTCTCCTTCTCCTTCTCCTTCTCCTTCTCCTTCTCCTTCTCCTTCTCCTTCTCCTTCTCCTTCTCCTTCTCCTTCTCCTTCTCCTTCTCCTTCTCCTTCTCCTTCTCCTTCTCCTTCTCCTTCTCCTTCTCCTTCTCCTTCTCCTTCTCCTTCTCCTTCTCCTTCTCCTTCTCCTTCTCCTTCTCCTTCTCCTTCTCCTTCTCCTTCTCCTTCTCCTTCTCCTTCTCCTTCTCCTTCTCCTTCTCCTTCTCCTTCTCCTTCTCCTTCTCCTTCTCCTTCTCCTTCTCCTTCTCCTTCTCCTTCTCCTTCTCCTGCTCCTTCTCCTGCTCCTTCTCCTCCTTCTTCTTCTCCTCCTTCTTCTTCTCCTTCCTCTTCTTCCTCGTCTTCCTCTTCTTCGTCTTCCTCTTCTTGCTCCTCCTCTTCTTGCTCCACCTCTTCTTGCTCCACCTCTTCCTCCTCCTCTTCCTCCTCTTCCTCTTCTTCTTTTCTAAAATATAAAATTGTTTTAAAATGGCTTTTTTTGGTGGAATAAATGATCCTTAAAAAAATTTATACTGGAAGGTATCTCGGAATAGAATTTTTTGTGTGGAATCTAAAATTTTTTCACCGAACTACATACAAGCTTTAGAGAATATATAAAACTGAAGTTCAAATGTACAAATGTATGATATTTTCAGAACTGATAAGGCACGTCATCGTTCAGTCTGTTTTCCGTTCCCACCTTTTTTCCGTGTTCGTGGTAACGACAGGTAGATTTGAGCGTAGTCTGGCATCTCAGGTATTTTTATACCAGAGTCATTAACAACACATTAGGTCCTGAAATAAGTGACACGTTTAATGCCTAATGATTGGTATGGTATAAAAGGGTAAAAAAAATTTGGTACTGGCATGCAAAGTACCTAAATGCCTAAATGATTTGCATCATTGGTTTGCAAATGTGTGTATTAAATTTCTGACCTAATATTATTTGTACAAAAATTCTGTCAGCGTTCATTTTTGCTAATGTACACGTATGAACATAGTTGTAACGTCATCCAAAGTATACCCTCCTGTATAGGTAGGATGGTGTACTTTATAGTTTATATCTGCCAGGGATGGTAAACTTGTTGTCTTCTTCAATTGTCTGAACTGCCATCTGTAATATTTTCTTTAATTATTGTCACGAATAGAACGATATTTGTATACATAATCAAATAATTAGTAAAATACTCTGATTTGACACATTCCTATGCCTTTTTCGATGCCCTTTCCAATGCATTTTATATTTTAACAAAGTCCACAATGATTGACCAGTAAAAATTTGTCCATTTACGGTTAATCAGATGGCGCCACAATTAAATGGTCTTCAGAAATTATTCACAGATAATTCCAGATGTACGTTTCACTTGTCTAAAGAAGATAAAAGCATTTATTGTTTAATCAAAGTCGTTATAACCACTTCTGAGAAAACCACATTTTTGAGAACTGTATAAAGAGTATCTACTTTGGTGCGGAAGATTTTGTTGTCATAAGTTTGGAAGATATAAATTGGTATTTAACGCACTTTTCCTTCTTCAGTTATAATGACTGGACGCATAACACCTCTCTGTGTAAATACTTTTGGAATTTGTGACTTCAAAATGTATATTATATTTACAGTTTAATCTCTTAATTGAATTCTTAGGTGGAATGCAACACTTATCTACCTGCTACGTACGTGTTCAAGAAGGTAAAATAAACAAAAGTAACTTGTAGAAGTGAATTGAAAATAAAAGAGTGTATAAACACAACAGAGTTTGTGTTGCCCACGTGAATGAAATATTATTTTTGTTTTGTTTTATTCTTCCATTTGTGGAACGTTTGTTTAATTTGAATTGTATTCACGGCAATTTTCCCTTTGTAAGATATTATATATTGTAATATTATTAGCTGGTGTGGAGTTCTCTTCGGATTCCTTTGTGTTTTATACATCAGGTAACACACGTATTTCAGAGTGAAATAATTTTGGAAAAGTAGAGTCACACTGAAAAATGCAATGCAGTAACCGGGATTTGAACCACGGATCTCTCGGTCTCTGTCCGGTTGCTCTAACCATGATGTCAGTTCTCCAACTGACTCCCATTTTACCGGGACATCTGCGGTTCAAATCCCGACTAGGCATGGAATTTTTCAGTTTGACTCCATCTTTCCAAACCTTGTCACACACACGGCCAGTTTGAAGGAGCAATTAATAGGACTGTTCAATAAAAAATGATCATGTTTTTACGGTCATAATTTTTCGCACTAAAATTCAATCTTATTATATTCTGTTAGCTTAATGTAAAACAATCACGCCGTAGTTGTTTCATTGTTGGTACTCCTGGTTCTCGCCTGTGAGAACCAGACAAGTTCAAACATGTTCAGTATCGCCTACCGCTGCAATGGATGTAACACGCGAGGAACAATACGCGGCTTTGGAATTCTGCATTCATCTCAACAAATCTTCAGTTGAGGCCTATACAGTGTTACAGGAGGCCTGTGAAGAGTCTGTTCTTCCCTGCAGCACAGCTCGAAGGTGGTTTAACATGTTTAAAGAGGGGAGACAATCAATTTCAAAGGAAGGTGGACCTGGTGCTCCAGTTACTGCTCTTACGGAAGAAAATATCAACACTGCTGCTGCCATTGTGAGAGAGGATGGACGAATTACCTTAAGATCACTTTCTGAAATACTGAACATTTCATTGGGTACCACCCACACGTTGGTGACAGAAACTTTACACATGAGATGTGTTTGTGCGCGATGAGTTCCAAGACCGTTGATTCCCGAACAAAAGGACATTCGCATGCTAGTCTGCATGCAGTTAAAGTTGATGTTAGAGGAAGAACCGGAGTTTCTTTCAAACGTAATCACTGCTGATGAAACTTGACTACATTATTTTGATCTTGAGAGCAAACAGCAAAGCTCAGTGTGGAAATCTCCTTCATCACCAACCCCCAAAAAAGCAAAAGTGGTTGCTTCTGCTGGGAAAAGTTATGGTCATCTCATTATTTGATATTTATGGAATGGTTTATCAGCATGTTGTACCTGCACACACATCAGTAACTGGAAAATACTACAGAGGTGTTCTGAAAACATTGCAAGACCAGGGGAAAAAGGCCACATTTACGTGAAGTAGGCTGGATGCTGCAACATGATAATGTGCGGCCGCATATTGCCAATTTTGTTGCTGAATTTCTTGAAAAAATCAACGTGAAGTGCATCCATCACCTTCCCTATAGTCCGGATTTAGCCCCATGTGACTTTTTTCTATTTCATAACCTGAAGAAACGCCTTCGTGGGAGGCATTATCCGTCATCAGAAGCAGTGGTGAAGGCTGCGGAGGTGATTTTGAAGGATCTCTCAAAAAATGGTTTCCAGCATGTCTTTGAAGACTGGCAGAAACGCTGCGACAAGTGCATCGCAATCAAGGGAGACTATTTTGAGAAGCACCATCAAAATTATGAGGATGAGTAAAGGTACGTTGTCATTCCTTATTGTACAGCCTTGTACTTTTCCAGAAAATAATCGTGATTAGAGAGAAATTCCAACTTCTAATCGGGAATTGAACCTTGAACCCCTCACATAGAACTACAGCTGTACTACGAGACTAGCGAATTATATTATTTTAATATTTAAAATAAAATCCTGCTTCGAAATAAATAACTTACGACTAAAGTACGCTTTTGAGAGACAAGTAGGTACTACATTGCATTGTGCTGCGTACCTTGATTGCATCTAATCCTGTTCGGAAAAGCAGAGTGCTTGAGAAATAGCCTGGCTTAGTAGGTTCAGTGGAGAAGACAAGACAAATGCATTCAATTCCCAAAGTAAGTGTCTCGGTTGCCATAGCTATAGTTGGACATGCTATAGAGAAGAAAATCGCGTTTCATTCAAGCAAATGTTTTACGCAGACTGGAGTTGAGTTTATTTCTTTGTTCAAATCCAATGTGGTATAAACTTAATTATCACGAAGTTAACACTGAAGGGTCGTAGAAAATTAAATAATTATTGATTCTAAAACATTTAAATTTATTTATTACTTTTGAAAGTAGTTCCCTTTAACATCAGTACAGTTTTTGCAACCGACCCATAAAGCAATGATGCCAGTCTTCCTAAGGCAGTTAAAACCAGCTCTTATAATTTTTCAGTACTTCATGTGATGAAGAAAAGGTGATTCCATGTAATTTACGAGGGTCGTTTGATAAGTGTGGTAAATTTGCATGACGGGATGCAAATTTTTTTGTAGCAACCTTTTTTATCTTTTAAAAAGATTTACAGAAAGTTTGAATATGCTACAGTATACAGTTCATTGTTGACAGCCAACCAAACTGGTCAATGTGATAGCTATGATTCAACATGGAACAAATACATGAGGGCTGTTCAGTAAAGAATGATCACTCGTTTTTTTACAACGTACTTTTACTCATCCCCATAATTTTGATGATCCTTCTCAAGACAGTCTCCCCTGAATGCGATGCACTTGTCCCAGCGTTTTTTCCAGTGTTCAAAGACATACTGGAAACCGTTTTTTAGAGATCCTTCAAAATCGCCTCCGCAGCCTTCACCAATACGTCTGATGATGGACAACGCCTCCAACGAAGGCGTTTCTTCAAGTTAGGGAATAGAAAAGAGTTATATGCGGCTAAATCCGGACTATAGGAAGGGTTAGGGATGCACTTCACTTTGATTTTTGCACGATATTCAGTAACAACATTGGCAATATGCGGCCGCGCATTATCGTGGTGCAGCATCCAGCCTGCTTCACGGAAATGTGGTCTTTTGCGCCTGATATGAACGTGCAATATTTTCAGGACATCCCTGTAGTATTGTCCAGTTACTGATGTGTGTGCAGGTACAACATGCTGATAAACCGTTCCAGGGATATCAAAGAAAAGAAATGACCATAACCTTATCAGCAGAAGCAACCACGTTTGCTTTTTTTGGGGGGGGGGGGTTGGTGATGAAGGAGATTTCCACACTGAGCTTTGCTGTTTGCTCTCAGGATCAAAATAATGTAGCCAAGTTTCATCAGCAATGATTACGTTTGAAAGAAACTCTGAATGTTCCTCTAACATCAACTTTAACTGCATGCAGACCTGCATCCGAATGTCCTTTTGGTCTGCAATCAACAGTCTTGGAACCCATCGCGCACAAACAAGTCTCATGTGTAATGTTTCTGTCACCAACGTGTGGGTGGCACCCAGTGAAATGTTCAGTATTTCAGAAAGTGATCTTAAGGTAATTCGTCGATCCTTTCCCACAAAGGCAGCAGCAGTGTTGCTGTTTTCTTCCGTAAGAGCAGTAACTGAAGCACCGGGCCCACCTTCCTTTGAAATTGATTGTCTCCCCTCTTTAAACATTTTAAACCACCTTCGAGCTGTGCTGTATGGAAGAACAGACTCTCCATAGGTCTCCTGTAACATTGTATAGGCCTCAACTGAAGATTTGTTGAGACGAAAGTAGAATTTCAAAGCCGCATATTGTTCCTCGCGTGTTTCCTCCATTGCAGCGGTAGGCGATATCGAACATGTCTAAACTTGCCTGGTTCTCACAGGCGGGAACCAGGAGTACCAACAATGAAACTACTATGGCGTGTTTGTTTCACATTAAGCCTACAGAATACAATAAGACTGAATTTTAGTGCGAAAAGTTATGACCGTATAAAGATTATGAACATTATTTATTGAACAGCCCTCGTATACTTTGGATTAGCGGCTGTCAAGGGTAGCAAACGTCTAAATAATATGTAGAAACAAGGTTCATTTTGGGATTTCGTCGTGACGGCGGCTCACAGACGCCTGATGTGCTTCAAACATTAGCACACACAACGGCTTCCCCCAATAATTGAAAGACTGAGTGAATTGCTCTGTGACCTAAATTAAGGAAATGTCGTGCAGAGTATCCGCTCCCGCCATCCTTGTCTTCAAGTTGCTTTTTAAGTTTTTAACGCCTTTTACTTTCTTTCTGTCCGAATATTCGACGCAGAGATTTTCTGTTACAGTATACATGATTTGAATTCTCTCTCTAATCCAAACAAACAAAAGCATTTTTAGAAAAATGGCCCCGTGCCCACGGTCGTGGGTAAGAAACGTGTAACTGAAAAAATCAAATCCGATACCTTATTTTCAAGGATGTGGCTTTAAGACAATAAATATTAATTTTTATTATGTATTTATTCTTATGAACATAATAGATCTGAACAACAAACAAGGAGAATATAAATGAACACAAAATAATTTAGAAATATAAAAGTAAGGAATAGAAATTATATATATAAAGAAAAAAATTAAGGTGACATTGGACAAATTAATTTCTGAGTGGCACACATTCCTCTTATTCAGCCAGTGGACTATGTGATATCTCTCGGACCAATAAATAATGAAGACAAATTAACAACGAAGAACTTATGAAGACAAACATCCAAGCAGCCATGATTAGTTATGTAGCTGACTATCCTGGGGCAGGGAGATGTGTCAATCACACAGTAATTTCTCCCTGTCTATAGTACGGTCGGCTGATAAGTTCCGGGCACCACCAAGAGATGGCACCAATAGGCCAGTTTAACTCTAGATCGACTTGTATCCATAGTTACAGGCCAATAGCTTGTTTAATTTTTGAATGACAGCATTTTAAACAAGACAAATGTAGAGGTATCACGAAAATGAAGATTTGAAAAATGAGCAGTGATTAAATACTTCCATTTGAAAGGTTTAACGGTTAAAAATGAAGGAAGAGATGGACAGTACATTGAAAGACTTTGTTCCTTCATAAATTCGAGCCGAGGGAGGACCCCCAGGACGAACACTTCACTGACCTCGTGGAGGCTGCTGTGGAAGGCCTCTATGAGGAGCCACAGCGGCGCCATGAGGCGATCCATATCCCAATAGTCACCCCAAGGGCGGTGACTGCTGAAATCCGAAAATTGAAACCGATCAAATCCCCTGGACATGATGGCGTTAGTGCTCTCATGCTCCAGCATCTTCCCAAGAGGGCCGTCATCCACTTGACGCGGATCTTCAATGCGTGCCTCCACCTCCGGCACTTTCCGGCTTGCTGGAAGGAGGCGACAGTGGTGTGCATCCTGAAGCCCGGCAATGATCCGGTCTTTCCGTCTAGCTACCGATCCATAAGTCTTCTCCCAACCGTCTCAAAACTATTTCAGTGGTTGCTCCTATCCCGCCTGACCCCTCTTTTCGAGGAAAGGCAGCTCCTACCCGATCACCAGTTTGGTTTTCGTCATGGACAGTCCACGACCCTATAGCTACTGCGTCTGGCCGAGAGGACGGCCCTGGGATTCCAGGAAAACCTCAAGACAGTCGCGGTGCTGCTAGACGTAGAGAAAGCCTTTGCCACAACCTGGCACCAAGGCCTACTGTACAAACTCAGGGAGGACAACGTACCTCCTCCCTATCTCGCCCTGATTAGTAATTTCCTCAGAGACCGCACGTTCAGGGTGAGAGTGGAAGGACGGCTGTCATCTAACAGACCCATAACCGCGGGAGTCGCGGAGGGCAGTGTACTGTCCCCGTTACTCTTTGCAGCCTACATGTCTGACTTCCCCTTAGAACCACATACTGTTACGTGCCAATATGCCGACGACGTCCTCATAATGGCACGTAACAAAAAACCTAAGACCGGCCCTGATTCTGTCCGACTCTTCTGCTCGTCTGCTGGTACAATGATTAAAAGGTGTGGGTTGTAGAGTTTAAAATGGGACGCACGAGCACTAGTGATGAGCGTCGCTCTGGACGTACTGTGGAAGCTAGAACTCCAGAGATCATTGAAAAAATCCGTCGTTTAGTACTGGAAGACCGCGGATTAAAGTTGTTTGAGACAGCAGAGGCAGTAAACGTATCAAAAGATCGTGCAGGTAATATTTTAAGTAATATTTTAGGCTTTCACAAGGTCTTTGAAAGACGGGTGCCGCGTTTGTTGACACCTGATCAAAAGTTGCAAAGAAAAACTGCTTCTATTAACAATTTGAAGAAAATAATTGACAACCCTCCTGACGTTCAGATGGAAGCTGAAGATTATTTGAGTAAAATGTTGGGCCTTGATGAAGAATTTAATAACAGACTTGATTATTTAAGATCACTTAAACCTTTATTTTCACTCCTGGAAAATTCTTTTGCTGTTGATGTTGTGGACTATGGCTGTCCTACAAAGGATACAGCAGCTGTAGAGTATGTGTTACTAGAACTACAAGAGGACGAAGGACTACACGGACCCAATCGGGCATAAAATTTTGAAAAAAGTATTTCAGAAGAAAAATACTCGTTAACAAAAAAGAGTGTGAAAGAGACTTATTTCAATCTTTGGGACTATTTATCTGTGTGAATCATTGTACTTTACGATTAAGTTCATTAAATCTAAATATCTATCAGAACTTGTGTGAACAGTGTCTCATTCCTTCATGTGTACCTGAAGAATAGTGTTGCACATTGCAAAAAATAGATGTTCCTTCATTTGCATAAAATAAAATATGTCTTCATTTTATAAACCATTTTATAAATACATCTTACAGTGGTTTGCTTCAAAATGGCTTCATAAAACTGCGGCTCCCAGGATTAAGGTTACTTGCAACCCCTGATGTATTACCTACAGTGTATAGCTTTGAAACATTTGACTATCACTATTCCTGTTACATTATTAAAAGTAAAATGAGTATAAGCATGAGCATGGAAAGAATAATAAACTTTTGGTACAGGTGTTTGGGCAAAGAAGAAGGGGAATTATTAAATTATACATCATACAGTTAAAAAAAACAGAGAACTAAAACAGTTGGTGAGTAGAGACAGGAGCAATTATGGAAAAAATAGGAATGGGAGATATATGGAGATTAGAGGAAAGGAATACAAGCGATGTGGGTAAATTGGTAAAATGCAGAATAGAAGATATAGAAAGAAAGGAAATATGGGGAAGTCTAGTAAATATGAAATCATTACAATTTTAAAAGCAAATAAAAAGAAATTGGGGACGAGAAGCATATGTAGATTACTGCAATAGTCAAGAGAGAAAGGCTAGCTTAGATGAGAACAGGAACAATATTTCTAAGAGGGATAAGAGGTAGGGAAAAGGAATGTGTGAATTGTGTGGGGGAAAAGAAAGCATAGAACACTATGTAACAGAATGCAAGGAGGTTGTAATGTGGAGAAAAAAAGGTTTGGGAGGGAAAATGGGAGAAAGTAGAGGAGAGGATAGTAGCTATAAAAATGTTAACGGGCAGGGAGGAAAATAAGGTAAGAAGTATTGGTGAGTTCTTGCAGAAAGTAAAATAAAAATGGGCAAGAAATGGAAAAAATATAAGAAAGGAAGATGAGGGGGAAGAATGGGGCTAATTAAGTAACAAGGAGGCATGGAGGTTAAGAGCTATCTGACAGAGCAGAAGACCAGGGTGTCAAGTAAGCCAAGGTAGTAGCAAGGTAAAGACAAGTAAATGAAGCCAAAAGGTGTAAATTATAAAATTTTGGATTATGCACAATGTTCATTCATTCTTTCAAGTAGGGATATCCACAATTTTACATGTGTTTGGAAATTTCGCAATGCTGTCTTAACAAAAAAAGGTATTGACTAAAAAATTAAACATTTCTCAAGTGGGACAATGTTTATAAAGTTTGCTAAAAAGTATAGCAAAAATTATGCTCCCTACATTTAGCAGTTACTGAGAAAATGGGATATTCATAAACATGGAGATAATTCAAGTGTGAAAAAATTGAACATTCCCTATTTTATTTCGGGTACCATGACCTGCGATATGTATCACTCTATATTAAAGTAATATAAATTTTCTGTGCCAAATCGCAATGTGTGGTTGCAATTGTTTTCAGAGATAGTATTAATGCTTTTGCTGTTGATTTAATACATTGTAATGAGTTTGGAATTATTTACGTGTCAAGCGATGTGTTCAGAATTATTTTTTACATTTAGAGACAATTATAAATAACACCAACTGGAGAATAGACCATATAGAAAGACAGGGAATATGGGGAAGTCTAGAAAATATGAAATCATTACAATTTTGCAAGCAAATAAAAAGAAATTGGGGACGAGAAGCACATGTAGATTACTGCAGTAGGCAAGAGAGAGAAGGGTTAGCATGGATGAGAACAGAAACAATATTTCTAAGAGGGATAAGAAGTAGGGAAAAGGAATGTGTGAATTGTGTGGGGGAGAAGAAAGCATAGAACACTATGTAACAGAATGCAAGAAGGTTGCAATGTGGAGAAAAATGGTTTGGGAGGGAAAATGGGAGAAAGTAGAGAAGAGGATAGTAGCTATAAAAATGTTAAATGGCAGGGAGGAAAATAAGGTAAGAAATATTGGTGAGTTCTTGCAGAAAGTAAAAGAAAAGTGGGCAAGAAATGGAAAAAATATAAGAATGGTAGGTGAGGGGGAAGAATGATACTAATTAAGTAACAAGGAGGCATGGAGGTTAAAGAGCTACCTGGTAGAGCAGAGCCTCTGCTGCAGAGGACCAGGGTGTCATATAAGCCAAGGTAGCAACAAGGTAAAGACAAATAAACGTAGCCTAAAGTTGTAAATGGTAAAATTTTGAAATATGCACAATAAAATAAACTTAAGCTGTATGCGAAAATAGTTTATTAGTCACTAATAAACGATACAAGGTAGAGAAAGTCACGTGAAAATATATCTGATTTCTGTTTTTCATTCTTTGTGTATCACAGAACTGAATTCGCCCATCGGTTACAAGATGGTGCTGTAAATAAAAGAACTCTGATACTTCTCAGATGCCGTAAACTGTGTTGACCCACATTGCTTTTAGCTGTCGGTCATAGGAAGTAAAGTAACAAAGAGCATTGGTAACAAGTTGTGAATTAACAATTAGTCTATGTTGTCACATCAACAAAGACTTACACGTACTTACACTACGGAACTAATCCTTCTAAAAGGGGACGACAAAGACAGCTGAAAGGCACGAAACATAAAAGTGAATTTACGATACAAAAATATCCACATGAAATGGGGAATAATTAGGGGAATACATAGGTGGTCTGAAAAGTTTCCTAAGTAATAAGTATAAAAGACGTTTCTTTTTTTTCAGATTTTTGTTGTTGTATTTTTCAAAATAGTCTCCTTGTAACTCTACCAACCTTCCCTAGCGATGCTCTCATCTCTGTAACACGTCCAAATAGTACTCAAAGTTTTTCTCTACAAAATAACTGTTCACGAAGGTGATTACCTCTTCATTTGACGAAAATCTCTATCATCCGAGCGTTATTTCAGATGAGGGAACAAAAAGATATCGCTTGGGGCTAGATGTGAGTAAGGCGGATGCGCAAGCAGTTCAAACCGTAATTCTTAGATTTTCGCCATTGCAACTACTGATCTGTAAATGTGTGCGTTGTGTTGTATTAATGAAACTGGATTTTATTTAAAATAACACCTGAAGCTTTCCTGGCGACGAGTATGCTCACTTTTTTCTCGGGCAGCCAACCAGCTGAAAAGATGCTTAGATATCATCTAATATAGGAAGGACCTTAGGGCAAACCGGAAGTACCATCGCTTCTAGCATAATTGAAAATGAACGGAGCATTAGTTTAATACAACCTGAGAAGTCTGGACTGACAGAGCATTGTTTTCATAACGGCCATAGAGCCAGCTTTCGGGAGACGACCAAAATGCAACAGTTACTGGGAGAGGGGAATTAAGGAGGCTTTGACGATCTCCTCTGAAAGGAGCACGCTTAATCGTGATGCTGGATTTCAGTTCAGCTCCTCTTGGAAACCGGCCGTAAAAATGGAAATCCGTCGGTTTAAGAAGCAAAGATCAGTACAGCTTGATAATCAAGTTAAGTAGTTACGTTTCTTTGTCACAATTTTCTGCCATCTCCTGACCTGGCATTTAATTTACTGAAAACAGTCTTTTGTTCAGTAATGCGAATTTTGATAGCTTTTTGTCTTTGTTTATAGTTGTGTTATATCCAGTATTTCATTTGTGGTTATAACATTTTATAAATATCCTGATGATGGGAGAGATGCACACTCCCGAAACGTGAATATCTAACCATCTTTAGATGTGGTTTGTTGCCCGAGAAAAAGTGAGCATCGATTTTCTTTTCCTGCAAATGTGGCCGTTATTCCGCATATTCCGCAAGTTCTGCCTTCAGCTTGTCAAGTAATGATGCATAGTATGCTCCTGTAATAGTTTTTCGTTTTTGAAAATAATAGATTAAAATAACTCCATGACTACCCCCCCCCCTAAAAAAAACAGTCGCCATCGCCTTCCCAACCGAAAAAAAAACAATTTTTTGCTCTTTTGGAGCCGGTTGCACCTTGCAGTCCACTGTTTGGACTGTATTTTTGTTTCGGGCGTATAATGGTGTATCCAAGTTTCATCTACAGTAATTAATCGGCGCCAAAACTCGGATTCACTGCGCCTAAACTGCGCCAACAGAGCGTTGGAAATGTTCATTCGAACACGTTTTTGGTTTAACTTGAGCAAACGCGGCACCCAACGCGCAGACAGCCTTCTTATGTCTAAATGTTGATTTAATATGTGACAAACACATTCTTTTGACATGTTCATAGCCTCAGCTATCTCTCTTACTTTAATTTGGGGTCGTTAAGCACCATTTGGTGAAATTTGGCGATGTTTTCGTCCTTAGTTGCAGTTTTTGGACTTCCCGAACGTTCATCGTCTGCCAAGCTCTTACGGCCACGTTTAAATTCAGCTTCCCAAAATTTCACTGTGGTAAATGATGGTGCAGAGTCCTCATACACAGAATCCAACTCATCTTTGGTTTGCGTAGGCGTATTGCCTTTCAAAAACAAATATTTAATGACAGATCGATACTCGATTTTGTCAAGTTTCATAAAAACACTCATACCAACTCACTTAAACGACTGTTACATAACAAGTGAGCGTCCAAAATGGCTGGAACTTCTGAGTAACTGTCAACTGATGAGCAATGAAAGTCACTAGCTTTTATTTACGAGTACTATTAATTATTATTATTATTATTATTATTATTATTATTATTATTATTATTATTATTATTATTATTATTATTATTATTATTATTATTATTATTATTATTATTATTATTATTATTATTATTATTATTATTATTATTATTATTATTATTATTATTATTATTATTATTATTATTATTATTATTATTATTATTATTATGATTATTATTATTATTATTATTATTATTATTATGATTATTATTATTATTATTATTATTATTATTATTATTATTATTATTATTATTATTATTATTATTATTATTATTATTATTATTATTATTATTATTATTATTATTATTATTATTATTATTATTATTATTATTATTATTATTATTATTATTATTATTATTATTATTATTATTATTATTATTATTATTATTATTATTATTATTATTATTATTATTATTATTATTATTATTATTATTATTATTATTATTATTATTATTATTATTATTATTATTATTATTATTATTATTATTATTATTATTATTATTATTATTATTATTATTATTATTATTATTATTATTATTATTATTATTATTATTATTATTATTATTATTATTATTATTATTATTATTATTATTATTATTATTATTATTATTATTATTATTATTATTATTATTATTATTATTATTATTATTATTATTATTATTATTATTATTATTATTATTATTATTATTATTATTATTATTATTATTATTATTATTATTATTATTATTATTATTATTATTATTATTATTATTTTCGGCCTTCGTTGAAGGATCTGGGTTCGAGTCCCGTCTCTGACGCCCGTGTTTTATGCGTACAGTGTATATATGTGTCAAGTGGAAAAAGGGAAAACCCTAAGAAAATTGAAAGATAGTACCGTAGAAAACAAAGAAACCTTTCTGGTGAATTAGCCGTGCTAGTAAATAAATGGTTAGAGCCCGCCTCGGTAGCGTAGATGGTAGCGTGTCAGCCTCACGTTCAAGAGGTCCCGAGTTCGAATCCCGGTGAGGGTGAGTTGCCTGAATAAGGTTTTTTGCGGGGGTTTCACTTGTCCTGATAGACGAATGTCGGGTAGCTCTAAGCTCCGTGGACCCCGGACTCATTTGAGCATCATTTCACCCATTTCATTTATCGTCCGATATGACTTAACGTTGGTGGACGTAAATTAAAAAGAAAAAAATGATGGTGAGATTTTTTCCCTCGTTCTGGTATAGTATTAGAAGTTAGACATGCCGATCTTAACGGTTAAAAACAAATGCAATTTTGCCGCAAATTTTCGAGAAAAAATTGTGGAAGAGGCCCAAAAGAGAAAATAATTTGAGATATCCATACAGCAAAACTAACAACTAAAAGTTTGGATGCTCTGAAGATGAGCACGGTAAACTCTCCACCATCCTGCCCTGACTCTGTAACTTTTAATTTAATTTTAAAATTTAAAGATAAAATATGTGGAATCACTTTTTCATCATGGATAATTATAAAAATCTGATTTCTGAAGAGTCTTAGGAGGAGTGACTGCTTTGATGAAATTCAAAATGAATTCTTGTTAAATAGGATACGTATTTTGAAAAAATAATAACATCTCTTTATTTTTTAAAAAAATTGATCCGTTTTTTGGTTTTCTTAAGACTAGCCAGTATTGCTCTGGTGTTTATTTTAAACGCACAAGTTATTAATGAGTTAACTGCAGGTTTTGATTGATGTTTTTTAAATCTCCTAGTGCTAAGATTTCATGTTAGAGGTATTAAATAGGGTTTTAAACGTCTTTCAAATGTTATATTTCCACTGATTTCGTTCTCTCTTTTCTATCTGTTGCAGGAATGAAGAAACTCATATCGAACTGGGCGACACATAGTCTCCTGAAACCCCCTGGTGGCACGAACGGTGTAATCGACTTTCGTTTTTTGTTTCTGCCTATAACGGAACCTGCAAGTGATGACTCGGCTTGCAGAAATACGTGCAAAAGGTGAAAACTGTCATGTGGGAAGTAGGTTGCTAGGCAACTGAAGATGCGCGTGTCAGCTTTTACCTGAGTAAAACGTCTTCCTGATTAAAATACGTAATAGAACTTAGATTTACACAAATTAAACTTGCATACGCATATATTTTTATACGCTATAGCATAGAAAGTTTATCGTTTCCTTCGAGGGCTTCATTTAAGAAGTAAACAAGAGTCCGCATGCAACGTCGAAACCAAGGGAAATAAAACGCAAACAAAAGTAGCAGTTTCAGTTATACACACAAGGGAAAGAAGAAAAGAACAAGGGCCACAGGAGGTTATCTCTCCTTCCCCCCCTCCACCACGCTCCTTTCTACTAGAAGAACGATCAAGCTAAGTAAAGCAAACCGAGTTAGTTAACTTAGTTCGTTAACTAACGAAGATTCTCTCCCCTGCACATACACAAGATCCCACTTTTACCTCCTCTCTCTCTCTCTCTCTCTCTCTCCTTCTTCTTCTACCTCCCACACATCACCCTTACAACATACCACCATCCTCTATCACACTTCAAACGTGTTGTGCTCCATTATTTCTTTTTCTTCCACTTCTTATCGACCGCTGGCCATCTCGTGTTGATCTTTTGGACCGTCGCATTTTGTGAGACGACCTTTTCCCCCTTCATCATCAGCTGTTGGACTGGCTTCTTGATTAGGAACAAATTCGTTAGTGGCCCTGCAAGTATTTAGTGCAAGGAAAAGTTTGAGACGAGCTAGGATTAGCTCGGTCGTGTGGATGGGAGGCAGTAACAGGCCACTTTACGTGTTCAAACCAGACATCAACAACGAAGAAGTTGAAGTTTTCACCTCCCCCACCCTCCCCTCCACCATCCTCATCGCTGCATCAGCAACATACATCCGTCAACAACAACTACAACGTCAGCAGTCAGCAACATGCTGACAAGAACAGATATCGTTCCATGTCCATAGTGTCTCGGCGGCAGCACAAGTCGGCCAAGCCTCACCCCACCGCATACATGATGAAGCTGAAAGAGAGGCTCGTCATCGGGCTTAGCATTTCCGCCGTCCTCTTCACCCTCTTTCTAGTCATCGACTTACAGATGGACTTGGGCATGTCGGGACATCACCTGGTACCTAGTCACGGTCGCGTCAAGTTCGGCGACGGAGGAACCGACGGTCCGGGATCCGTATACAACAGTTTCCGTAAGCGGTTCTTGCAGAGGAGTAACAACGGCTCGAGGGAGATGTCTTCCGGTGGAGCAGCGGGAGTCACTGCAGCGTCGCAGGAAGGTGGGGCGGGGGTGACAACTTCGGGAGTGGGAGGTGCTAGTAGCAGTGTCGCGGGTGCCGGGGTATCCGTTGAACCCCACGACGACTTCGCAGATCTCATGGACTATGTCATCAACAACGCGGCAGAGCTGGAGAAAGACAGGCGGAAAGTCATCAAAAGTTCAGCAGCCAAGTCAAGTCGCCGAGGAAAGGGCAATCCAACCATCGCAGAGCTCCTCAACCTTCCATTCAGGTAAGATTGGTTACCTTCAACACATGCTTAATACCATGGATAGGTGTAAGCTTTGGTTTTAAATTGTATTGGAAGCAGTGGCCTGTTGTGAAAATTTTGAAAATACATGTTACACGAAAGTTTACCCTTACAGACCAATAACTCGGCCAGTAGAATCACTTAAATAAGTTTTAGTCACATAACCAAACTCTTTCTATATAATTTAGAGTTACATATATGCACCAGTTTCTTTATTTAATTTTTCATTTTAAAATTCTTCAAATACAGAGCAGGCCTCCCTTTGGAACTGATTTATCTTATCACAAAATGAACATGATTGGAAACAGTTAAGAAATACACTTAATATAGCACCTATTCCCCAATCTTCCATAATTTGAATATTCACTAATAAAACTTGTACTCAGCAAACGCTGTTCGCACCTTGCATGCACTGAAACGTGGTGCAGGCGCTGCTTTCTCTCACAGGTTGCTGTTATGACGTCATGATAGCAGGCTATGTGGCGAGAATACCGAGGCACAAGCACACCATTTACTGTTCAGCCTAGTAAAGGTTTCTTCGAAGCAGAATTTGTGGTCTTTGTTGACTCTTTTACCACTGAAACAGCGTGACTTTAAGATACCTGCAATAATACTCGCGTTATTATTCTAAAACTGCTGCAGTGCATTCATTTACATTCATACAGAATTGCCAATGAATACAATTCCTGAGGCCTGGATTTTAAAGGAGGTTCAAACCCAAGTTTATGTTTGAACTATAGTTTTTTTAATATTGAAGTTATTTTCTGCTTAACCACAGTTGGTGCTACGTTATAACTATAGGCACTAAAATGTGTGAAATAGGCAGGAAAAAAGGCACTAAAATGGGCAAAACGGGCACTTAAGTAGTCACTAAAAATTGTCTAAGTAAACACTTAGAAATACACCACTTTAGTACGCTTAAAATCGCTCTTAAAAGCACTATAACAAAATTACAATCATTGCAATATATGCTGCAACAAATTGGCTAAGCGAAATAGTTCTACATTTATTCCAAATTTCATAAATGTCTCCACAGCAAGTTAAAATAACAGATTTTGTCGTAAAATTAAAATACATATAAATTCACTTCACTAAGTAAGAACCATAATGTGCAGAAAGGTATGGAGTAATTTACTATGTCAAAAAACAAAAACAGGGTTTGGGGGGGGGGGGGGCTAGGGCGAAAATTGGATTATCTGAAGCTATTGTTAGATTTGTTTCAAATTTATACCATTTATTTATGTGATCGATCAAGAATGGAATAATACCAAGTTTCAGCTTTCTAGTTACAATAGTTTCTGAGGAATTAACAGTTTATGTCTAAATTACAGGCGATTTTCAAAATGTCCCAAATATTTTAATTTTAAAAATTAATGCTTGGGGTATAAGTTTCTGCAGCCATTTTAGCCTATTAATGACTTGTACCTATTTGAAATATTTGCCTTAGCCATATCTACGAAAGGAAAAAATAATCATACCTATTTAACAATGTTTATTTTCCTACGCGTTTTCTGTAAGAAGTAAGCATTATAATCTTTTTCAATACAAATAACAAAAACACAACAAATGTAAATGGGTACACTTAATATGCAGTTGCCCTTACAGACATGTTTAGAATTTCATACAAATTAATAGAAAACTGCATCCTGTGGAACATTTTGAAGTTAGGAAAATGTGGAAAATATAGAATCTGAGAAATCTGAGGTTAAAATTACGTAATAGCAAATACAACACAGGTGTAATGTGTAGTGTTTGACGGCCGCTTTTACTACATACGGCACCGCAGGCGATGATACTGATGATACACGAGATGAAGATGGAGCACCGGTGGAAGGAGATGGCGGGGGAAACCGGAAATCCCGGAGAAAACCCGCCCCAGTGTTGTCCACCACAAATCTCACTATGCGGTCCCCTGGGATCGAACCCAGGCCGCCTTGGTGAGAGCCAAGCGGTCTAACCACTGAGCCACGGCGCGGCCGTGAGTACAGGTGTAGGGTTATTTAAATAGTCATGTGACATTCTGTAGTGCCGCTAGAAAAAAAAAAACCTTATATTATTGAAGTATGTCTATATTAATTTTAAGACAAAAAAACCAACTAAATTTGGTATTGTTGTAAGTTGTGGGCCAAATTGCACAGATGTGTCTCCTTATTAAACCCCCTTTTGTATATGCAATGTGCAGCAGTAAGAAATTTCTCTTCCCCGAAAACTTCACGTTGAAACTAACAAATGCAAAAGCTGTTGTTACAAATTACAAGCAGAAGAAATTGGCTAAAAAGGCAGTTTTAGGCACTAATAAGCAGACCAGGCACAAACGTATGAAATAGGCATTTATGGGCACTATAAAACTAGGAAGTTAGGTTAATAATTGTAGGAAACGTGCTTATAACTTAAAAACCTACGTTTCTGAACAGAGGAATAAAATAGGCAAATAGGACAAAATCCGCCCCCTATTTATAAGATAGTGGTTGCAGCTTGCACATCTCTGTATGGGAGGTATTTAAGGCATTGCTGAAGTTATTCGGAGAATTGAAAGGCCTCCGAAACCCAAAACTTTCTTAAGCTGACATGAACACTTTTAGATTCAGAATTAGCATGAACTGCTGTAGACTGTCCTACTGTTATAGACTTCCAAACCGAATGCAGAATGTAACGATTTCACACGTGTAAAATCACAAACGTTATTATTGAATTTCCGTAGAAAAGTAAAAACTCAATACATTTTTGAAAATTAAGCGTAAACGTGGAAGCTTGGAATCATGTAATTCAGTTAATTTATTGCATCATGCAAACATGCAGTACGTAAATTTCTATAAAACATTAGTCGGGTACAACTCAGCCTTCAAGAAGCTAAAACAATATTCAATTCATTCATAATTACATTATTTTAGATAGAAAATGAGTAGGTATATACTCATCTGGCTAGAAATGTTGATGTTGCTAACGATGGTAATTTAACATTAAAGTTTAGGCCTAATTTTCAAGTTCATGGACATTATTTCTCAATATTAACCTTTTTTATAAGCTGGTTGCTTTACCTACAGCATTTAAGTATGGTATAAGAAGATCAAGAACAAAAAACTAACGAATATTAACTATCACCCCACTGCGTGTAACGTAATCAGATAATAAATTGGCCTTTGAGGTTAAACCTTTCATTTGGTATGACTAAACATCCAGTAAAACTAAAAACAATATAGAGTCTAAGAAACACTAGAACAGCGTTTATAGACGAAAACGACAACACTTTCAATTTTGAATCTCTCATTTTCTATATAAATATTCTGCATGTACCTGAGAAACATAATGAACAAAACAGTTTTAGATACGTTGTTTTTAAAATTCCAGTGACGTATTTAAATCATCTGTGGGCTCCCTTTTAACCCATTTGAATCCTCCTACTTCTTTTTGTAGATATGTTACCTTGCTTTTATATTTTGGGGCATGAAATGTATTCCTCACCTTTCAATTTTCATCTGATTTGTGCGTGACTTTGCTTCCATAACCTCAAATGTCGTACCTAAGTGAAATGAAATGTGTAGTGTTTAACGCCCGCTTTTACTACATACGGCACCGCAGGCGGTGACACTGATGATACATGAGATGAAGATGGAGTACCGGTGGAATGAGATGGTGGGGGAAACCGGAGGTCCCGGAGAAAACCCGCCCCAACGCCGTGTTGTCCACCACGAATCTCACTTTGCGGTCGCCTGGGATCGAACCCGGGCCGCCTTGGTGAGAGCCAAGCGGTCTAACCACTGAGCCACGGCGCGGCCCTCGTATCTAAGTGGTTAAATAACCTTGATAAATATAAATTGTCTCAGAAAAATGTAGTTTATACTGAAAAAAGTAAATTTTAACTCTGATATTTTATACAAATTGATTATTATTAATTAATCAATGTATTAAAATGAATCACTAATATACTTATGTGACAAAAGGCAGTTTAAGGCCGTTTTAAAAGAACTGTATTTTTTCAGTGATTAAACAATTTTGATTTTATTGCCTCAGAAACTCTTTCAGTTAATGCCGTGAACTTCTGGACAGTAATTTATTTATTTATTTATCGATATTTTTCCGCAAGTATGCAATTTTTTAAATAAATAATTTTAATATTTAAGTTTTATTTATGAGTCACTATGTTTATACTCAAACTTCACTTACTTGTTGTTGTATAATTGAAACGTTTTCAAGATCATTCGATCTCATCCTCAGCTGTCTGGTGACTAAATGAACCTTCCTCTTCTACCACTACTATGGAGCTCCGATCACTCTGCCATCTGGTGTTAGGGGCACTAAGTTTTAATACTTCATTTAATGCCGGGATTTCAAAATTTATAACTTTATCACGGTTTTTGTTTATGAATATTTTTTCCCAAATATCCAATTCTATGGGTGTACTTAAAGATTTTAACAGTTTAATGTTGTGGCCAATGTTGTGGTTTTCTGTCCAAAAATGGTGTGAAACTGCAGATTTTTCTGTTTGTTTCAACTTAATGTTCCTCTGGTGTTCTTTTTGCCTGGTTAACAAGTTTCTCTTAGTTTTTCCTATGTAGCTTTTTTCACAGGTTTCACAATTAATCTGATAAATTCCTGATATCAAATTGTTGGGGATTGTATTTTCCAGTGGTTTATTTAGCAGGTTCCTCAGACTGAATTTGTTTTGGGGTGCTAGTTTTAAGTTTAGTCTTTTGAAGATTCGTTCAAATTTTCTAAAAGCCCATGGATGGTAGGTGAATTTTCTATATTGCCAATTTGTGTTTTTAAGTGGTGTGAGAGTGGTATTTTTTGATATTATCTTCAGTTTTTCTTTTCTCTTCATCATGTTCCTTATGATGGCTGGGTTGAATCCATTTAATACCGCTATGTGTTTTATGTGTTGTTGTTCTTTCAAAAATTCATCCTTACTCAGTGGGATGTTGTATAGCCGGTGAATTAGACTTCTAAAGGCAGCTAGTTGATGTGAAACTGGGTTGTATTCATTTTTCTTTATGTAATTATCTATGTATGTGGGCTTTCTGTATATTCCAAAATCTACACCATGACCATTTCTAGTTATCTTGAATTTTAAAATTACAAGACTAATGGCAAAATTTTCCAGGAAAAGTTAATCATTAATAAGTTTCTTAAGTGCTGTTGTTACCTATGGCTTTATTTGAAACTTAATCCATATTTGGTAACTCATTTAACAGAAATTAGATACAATTTATGAATAATAATTTAACATCTGAACATGGGGAAAGAAATAAACAAATAGACAAATACACAAATAAACATTGTCAGCTTTAAAATGTCTCTGGCCTTCCAGTGTAGATTACACTAATCACCCTGTTTCTGGAGATCTTCGTTTAAGCCTGGGCACACCTGAAGGTGGGAGGAATTCATGACACCAGCTTTCCATATCGAAATTCACTTGTTGGTAATGGACCTATCTTATTTAGGTACTCATTCAAGCAATCAGAGGCCCAAATGACCTTGCTGTCGACGGGCCCTAAAACACCACACACTCACTTCAGGCAATCATGCCTGGTTGTTAACCTTAATTTGGCTAGTGCTTTTTTCCTTGGTTTGTTATTCTATACTTTCCAGATGTCTTGAATGTTTTCCCAATTGCTTTTTCTTTGGAGTTGTCCTTCCATTTTTCTGTTATTTTGTTTAACTACTTTCTTAAGTGTATTTGGTGCGAATGGTATTACTGTAGTACGTAGTTTTGTTCCTTTTCTTGGCAAGGTAATCTGCTGTTTCATTGCCAATAATACCTACATGAGAGGGTATCCATTGAAAAACTATCAATTTGTTCTTTGCCATTAGAGATTTTATTATTTTGTTATTTTATTACTTTTCTTAAGTGCTTCCTCTTTAATTTGATATCTGTATAGTTTGTAACTATACACACAGTATTTTAAAAATATTGTAAAATATAATTAATCTGCCGTTTTGCATTTTGAACTCCATACCACTTCAAAAAAAAAGTATATTTCCTTAAACATTTGGTGAACTATAGGTCATCTTTAAGGAGTTTTTAAGTAAATAAAGCTATGAAATTTGGTTCAAATTCCGTAAAAGAAGCAGATTGTATTTTTGCTTGTTAAATGTACACCCTTTACCTTTTTTTAATTTACGTCCTCCAACGTTAAGTCATCTAGGATGATGAATGGAATGGGTGAAATGATGCTCAAATGAGCCCAGGGTCCATAGATCTTAGAGTTACACGACATTCGTCTTTCAAGATAAGGAAAACCCCGGAAAAACCTTATCCAAGTAACTCACCCTGACCGAGATCGAACTCGGGACCTCTTGAACGCGAGGCAGACATGCTACCCCTAGGCGGGCTTTTTTACCTTGATTTGGTAGGTTAAGTGTACTGATATCGGAAATATTCAAAGCTCTGTGCCACGATACAAGTTTTCTTGAACATTTAGACCTTTTGGATTACTTAAAATATTCCAATGTCAAAACTGACCGATTAACTTCTAATTTTCTAAAAAAAAATTAATTAATGATTACTGAGAATACTTGCATAGACATTTTGAAATATTATAATTACCTTACTTTTTATTATACTTAGCGGTTGTTCATAAAATTCCAGTTGGTGTTATTTATAATTGTCTCTAAATGTAAAAAATAATTCTGAACACATTGCTTGACACGTAGAGAATTTTTAACTCATTAGAATGTATTAAAACAACAGCAAAAGCATTACTAGTATCTCTGAAAACAATTGAAACCACACATTGCGATTTGGCACAGAAAATTTATATTATTTTAACATAGAGTGATACATATCGCAGGTCATGGTATACGAAATAAAATAGTGAATGTTCAAATGTTTCACACTTGAATTATCTCAATGGCTTATGAATATCCCATTTTCTCCGTAACTGCTAAATGCAGGGAACGTATTTTTTGCCATACTTTTTGGTAACCTGTTTGAACATTGTCCCACTTCAGAAATATTAGATGTTTTTAATCAATACCTTTTTTGTTAAGACAGCATTGCGAAATTCTCAAATATATGTAAAATTGTGGATATCCCTACTTGAAATAATGAATGAACTATTGTGCATAATCCAAAATTTCTCAATTTACAGCTTTAGGGTACATTTATTTGTCTTTACCTTGTTGCTACCTTGGCTTACATGACACCCTGGTCTTCTGCTCTGACAGGTAGCTCTTAACCTCCATGCCTCCTTGTTACTTAAATAGTCCCATTCTTCCCCCTCATCTTCCTTTCTTATATTCTTTACATTTCTCTCCCATTTTTCTTTTACTTTCTGTAGGAACTCACCAATACTTCTTACGTTCTTTTCCTCCTTTGCAGTTAACATTTTTATAGCTATTATCCTCTTCTCCACTTTCTCACATTTTTCCTACCAAAACGTTTTTCTCCACACTGCAAACTCCTTGCATTCTGTTACATAGTGCTCTATGCTTTCTTTTCCACCACACAATTCACAAATTCCCTTTTCCCTACCTCTTATCCTCTCTTAGAATTATTATTTCTGTTCTCATCCAAGCTAACCCTTCTCTCTCTTGCCTACTGCAGTAATCTACATATGTTTCTCGTCCCCAATTTCTTTTTGTTTGCTTGTAAAATTGTAACGATTTCATATTTTCTGGACTTCCCCATATTTCCTGTCTTTCTATAACTTTTATTCTGCATTTTACTAATTTACCCACATCGTTTGTATTCCTTTCCTCTAATCTCCATATATCTCCCATTTCTATTTTTTCCATAATACCTCCTATCTCGGCCCACCAACTATTTGAGTTCTCTAATCTTTTTTGCTGTCTCATGCATAATTTCATAATTTCCCCTTCTTCTATGACCAAACACCATAATGTTATTATTCTTTCCATTATTATTTCATTTCTTCTTGTCTTTCCTAACTCTACTAAAGCTACTTCCCTAGGTGCTGATCTTGGTAAGCCTAGTAGCTCTTTACAAAACATTCTGTAGTTTTGGACCATCGTTTTGTTTAGCTCTACGGCTCCACCCCCCCCAGATCTCAACTGCATATAGCATTTTGTATTCCACTACTGCTTCATACTAGCGAGGCTGAAAAGGTCTATTTAAGCTTGAAAAATTTTAGTTTTGTGGAAAAGGTTTTTAAAGTATTATTACTTCACTCTAATTTTAATACGTATAATAGCTCTCAAGATATGAATATAGTGTCAAATAAAGCAAAACTAAATAATGGTTGTGATCCACTTTAACTTTCGAAGATCAGTACAAACAATTTAAAATATTATTTTTAATATTTATAAAATTTATTTTATTTATTTTATACTTTTGTCAGCTAAATCCCCTTGATAATGGCAGAATCTGCGCATCTAATGCATGTGGCTTCATTTGTTTTTTGCAAATAGGAGTTTTCCCCTCCATTTCTGCTTTTGAAAGCTTTTACTAGAATATTCTTATCTGGATAAATCACCCGAATCATCAGAAAGTGCTGACGCTAGCTAAATTATATTTTATGGTGATCCATGCTTATCTCTTTGGTGTTAATAGCATTTTGGTTTCAAAGTTGATCATTAAAACAGAAGACTACGTAACAATTTTGTTATGATATCTAGTAGGCTTAACATTGAAGTGATAGTCTTTTATCTCTCCTTATAGTTAATACAGAAGTATGTTTCTCTGCCCCACATTCCTTCCGAAGTGTAAAGGAACTTCAAAACATATGAGACTAAAAACGTCATCAGTATTGTTGAACTGCTGAATGTGTAAATTGACGCGGATGTTATTCTTCTGTTTACTCAACGTTTTGGAGAGTGACCTTTAAATGTAGGCATTTTCTAACATTAGAATCTTATTCTTACTTTTATAAAATGAAATACTTTTTTACTATTAAAAGAAATGTGTTGCTTTCTGTTTTATTTTGTACCTTTTAAAGACTTGATTATAACAGCAACAGCTGTTACAAATTTTACTTTTACTGCTACACTTTACAGGATATTTCACCTGAATTACCCCTTTTCAGGCCTGGGGAACAGTTCTGAGAAGATATTCCCCCATTTCCCCTGCCCTTATTACCAAAATGCAAAACCAATTTATGTGCTAGAAGCTTCTGCACGTATAGAGGGGAGGGTATACTATATTCACACCTTCGGAGTGTTCTTCCCCAGACCTTGTTCATATGCATTTATTTTTCTCAAAAGTGGCTGTAACTATTCTAAATGAAGTTTGGGGGTATTTGCATGAAGTTAGTAGCCTGCAGGTACTATCCTATATGTCCTTTTCATTCTGAATGACATTTGTATAACTAAACCGTTAGATTTATACGTAATATTATACTCAAAAAATATCTTACGGATACAGTTTTTATCTAACCAGTAGTTTGTGTGGTTAACCATTTCCTGAAATTTCAAAATTATTAAATGGCGAAACGCTCTTTAAAAATGTGAAACATATGAAAATGAAAATTTAGTGCCAACACACCATATTTCTCTTTTGCAGCAGCTGTGAAATCTGTACATTCGAAATACGGCGTTCAGTTTGTTTTAATTCTTAATGCGAAAATGCTGGACGGTCATATACAGGGTGGAAATATAGCACTAATGCCCGATTTCACCAAACGATGTTAAGACTTAACACGAGTTTAGTAATAGTTAAAACAAAAATTGCATTTCACCAACAAGTGTTAGCTTAACTCTCGTGTTAAATCTCTTGTTAAACTAAGAAGCCAAATTTCTGTTTTTGAGTGCTTAACATTTGTAAAAACTCAAGATGGCGGGCGTGAACTCAGATATTGATGTCGATTTTCTATATTTAAGACCGTCTATATGGCATTCCTCATAGAGTACGCCCTATGAGGAAAGATTATTTTAAGGAACTGTCAAAAGAATATTTTCTACAGAGGTATAGACTGTCAAAACAAGTTGCTATGAAGGTTACTGCGGAAGTACAAGAGAGGTTAGAACATGCATCGAAAGGAATATGGCGATCTCGCCTTTGCTTCAAGTATTAATAGTTTTGCAATTTTATAATTCACAATATTATGTGGATAATACACTGTCCATCTCCCGTCTTGAAACGTTCAAATCAATCGTCCTTCGCACCTCGTTTTAAATTTACGTAATACTGAGTTAGAGTATACATCGAAAGGAATATGCCGATCTCGCCTTTGCTTCAAGTATTAATAACTTTGAAATTTTATAATTCACTGAATTATGTGGATAATACATTGTCCACCTCCCGTATTGAAACGTTCAGGTCACTCGTCACTTGTCCTCCGCTCCTCGTTTTAAATTTACGTAATACTAAGAATATGCACCGAAAGGAATATGCCGATCTCGCCTTTGCTTCAGGTATTAATATCTTCACAATTTTGTAATTCACTGAACTTTGTGGATGACACATTGTCCATTTCCCGTCTTCAAATGTTCAAGTCACTTATCCTTCGCTCCTCGTATTAAATTTACGTAATACTCATGACGTTTTTTGGTTCTTGTAGTAGTGACACATGCATTTGAATTAAATTCATTTCCAATATTTTCCCACGTGACATCCTTCTCTTTTACATTTACCGCATCCGTTTCCTTATTTTTCATGATATCCTTTCACTTCGTCACCAATTCAATTAACATTTTTTTCTCCATCGATGATAAATTTGTCTCATGACTTTTGTTTTCGATTTTGCTACCCGCCATTTTTTCAGGTGTGTGCATACGAAAATAAAAACAAAAGCGCAGCGCAGTACGTTCAGAAAATAACACGCCACATCCGTAGCCTTCTATAGCTGTAATATTTACAAGTTTCTTGGATTTAACAAGTGTTTGTTAACATTTTCAGAAAACTGTTGGTGAAATGCAAGAAATTTAACAGTTGTGTTAGCGCTGTTACAATTGTTACGTTACATTTGTTAACGTCGATTTTAACATCCTTTAGTGAAATCGGGCATAGATTTTGAGATTTAATATTAGTTTTTTTTTCTGAAACATCCTCTCCTTGTTGATTTCAAATGAACATATTTAAAGTCTGTTTTAATGAGAGTTAAATGGTGAATCATAATTAAATAGAATTTTTAGTTAGAAGAAAATACTTCCCCTAACTACTTTTTAGCCGCGCCGTGACTCAGTGGTTAGACCGCTTGGCTCTCACCAAGGCGGCCCGGGTTCGATCCCAGGCGACCGCAAAGTGAGATTTGTCGTGGACAACACGGCGCTGGGGCGGGTTTTCTCCGGGATCTCATTCCACCGGTGCTCCATCTTCATCTCATGTATCATCAGTGTCATCGCCTGCGGTACCGTATGTAGTAAAAGCGGGCGTTAAGCACTACACTAACTACTTTTTGTAGTAGAGAAAGTAAAAAGTTTAATGCAACTGGTATACAATTCATGGTATTCATCGACTATTGTAGTTTTATTATTAAATCACTCAAGTCAGTGAGTAACTACATTTATACTGTAGTGACAACTGCCGTACGCTGATTATCTTGGGGATGCAGATAAACAACTAAGAAAATGAGACATTCGGCCTTTGAAACTGTCTTTTATTTTGAGAAGATCTTACAAGCCCCACCCAAACACCAGGCTAGTTACCTCTCAGATTTAGTTCCTCTATCAAATTATTTGATTTCCACCCTGTATAAGGCAACACAAAGTTACTGAACTTACTTTTATGGCTAGTGGCAGTGTAATGGTGTTACGTAGCTGTTATTTGGATATTAACTTTACATTTTCGTTACGTACAGTAACAGCCCATCAGGTTATTGTAAGCTTTAGGGCATGTTTGCCTTGTTAATGCTTTATAACTCCTACGATGAATGATGCAGTTATATTTGAAAGTAACGTTGCATCATCCATTTGTGAAATTGCATGACAGTAGCATGGAAACTGGCTAATAAATTTTTTTGAAAACGTACACATTGAAAAATGTTTTGTAATATATTATGTAGAAAGTTATTCCAAGGGATTGGTTATGTTCATATGAGTTTCTCTACCCTTTATTGTTTATACAAACTATTCTTGACAAAGTTTGTTAGTTTATGCACAAATGGGGGATGTATTGAATTGTACTGAAAAATTGGATGTCAGAATTGTATCAAAATAAATCTTTTGATTCTCTCTGAGTCAAAGATAGGGAGGGAGAGGGAAGAAGATAGAGGGAGGGAGAAGAGAGAGAGGTCTATGTTATTTAAGCTCATCTTCCAAGTATATTCGTGTTTGTAAAAGAACACTGAACTTTGATTTCCTCAAACCTTTCATTCTTAGCAAATGTTTCCCATTCTCAGAACTCTGCTGGACAGTGGAAGTATTCATAAATAAACTTGAAAAAAGAATAGGAACTTTGTTCATTGTCATAAAACTCCCTCTCGACGTTGTTCCATGCAATACAAAAATTGCAGTTTATACTTATTCACTTAACCTCTTTGTATATAACATTTACACTCCCCAGAACTTACAGGTGATCTCTGGGGTCAGAGGCCTATCGAGGGCAGACAGTTCTGTGAGCGAGGAATCTGTCCATTGCGTGGAATGGGGTTGAGGAAGAAGGTGATATGAAGGTGAACTAGTTTTTTTATAGAGGCTTCTTAACTGCTGTGGTTCTCATTAGTGGGCAGTATCGGAAGACCCGAAGAAGCAATTTCCAGACGCTGTTTCATCCCTCCGGTTCCTTTGGATTGAACCCGGGCAACCTTGATCTAACTGCTCGGTCAGCGTGCTGGCATAATCTTCCAGCATACGAATTATTAATATTATTAGGTTTTATAAATAATAATCCACGTTGTAACGGCCCTCAAGGGAGCTAGAACTTGCCAACCTGACTGTCGGTCTCACGCACATATACACAAGGGAGATATGGGCAATCATCGAACCGATACGGGGAGGAGATGCACTAAACACATGGCATTCCCCTGCCCGGAAAGTTGCCTTTCTTAAGCGGGATTCGTTACCTATCGTAGCGCCTCAATTTTTTTCGATGCGATTGGACACTGGTCCTATAACCGGAACTTGTAATCCGTATATAAAGAGTGTCCCACCTAACTCTGCGACCTAAAATATCTCCAAAATGAAACAAAATATGAAAATTCCAACTGGTCAGGAATGTACCTATATCACGGGCTCAAACAATCAGAAGGCATGCACAATTCATAAAGGTAAACAAATAACACTTCCAACATCAAGTTCGTTTTTTTTAATGGAACACGTATGCCTAATCTAAAAAAATGACAACTAGAGGTACAATTAGTGATAACTTGGTTCCAATTTTCTAAACACATTTACTAGTGGCCTCTAGCCCTCAGAAACTTCATTGTTGTGCATTACATCCGGCATGGAAAAAGCCCCCGCAAATCATCAATAGCGTCTTGTCTGGTTAAACCGTGTCACTTCAACAGATGTTCGAAGTGACCTCCGTTTGCATCAACACAGTTACGGAATCTGGTAAGTAGAGTGCTGCACGGATTGCAGTATTGCCGCACACGCCGCAGTAATTCGATACTGCATATACTCTACGTCGTTGGCGGTTCTTGATACACTATTTCGGAACTCTAGTGATCCAGCTGACCATCGTACAGGACTTCTTAGTCCTATCTAGCTGCTTGAAAACTTCGCATCGACAACTTATGCACAATGTGTGGGACATCCATCGTGTTGGAATCACACTGACAGACGCGTTTCCAATCCCACGTCTTGCATGAGGAGCGATAGAGTTTGTTGCAGAAATGATGCATATTTCAGAACGAATGAGGTATAGAGACGTGAAACAAAGTGTGTTATCACTAAATAAACTCTAAAATAGAGCTGGATTTTAGTTTAACTTACGAGCAGTTTAAAAAACAATTAAATATGGGAATTATTTGTATGTGATTTTCAGTTGTATTGCATAATGAGTTTAACATTTGCAATTCTAGTCTTATATAGTAGTTTAATATGTTTCATTTTTAGTCTTAGTTTTTTAATATTTTATTCCATTAATTGCATTCTCTTTCTTTTATATTCAACTTTGATCAATTATTGTTTACTCTGTTGTATCACTTATTTGCTTGATTAGTATACAATTTGCAATGTCTTGTCTTCAATAATAGCTTAATATATAGTGTATTTTTAGTTTGTCTGTATTCCTTTTTGTATTTCTGTTTTGCATTTAGTCAAACTTGTGTAACTAAATTGCATGTAGCTACTGTAATTGGAGCTTTGCTCTGTTGTAGCACAAATGAAGAAAATAAAATAAAATAATTGTAATTCTACTTCTCATTTTGGTAGAGTAAACATACATATTCCATTTAAAACAACGCAAATTTTTGTTGGAAGTGTTATTTGTTTACCTTTATGGATTGTGAATACCTCTTCATTGTGTGAGATCCTGACATATGTACATTCCTGGCTAATTGGAATTTTCATAATTTTTTTCATTTCGGAGATATTTGAGGTGGCAGAGTTGGGTGGGACACCCTGTATATTAATGGAGGCTTAAGGTGTGAATTTTTGTGAAATAACATATGGTGTTCTTTGCATATAAATTGTAGAGATAGCAAAATTGCATATAATGAATGTCAAACTTAAGAATTAATTGGTTTAATCATCTGAAAAAATAACAACATATATAGAAGGAAATGTTTGATCACTGTCAAGATGGGTATGGATTATCCAGAGATCTATGCAGTAGAAAAAGTCAAAGGAACTTTATGCTTATGTAGAAGGCCAGAAGAAAATAAATCGCATATCACTGTTGTGTTGACCCAAGGGAATCTTATGTGTGATTTGTCATGGAACAAAGCAGCATCTGGATGATATTTTTCCGGGTTCTGCAGTCTCACCCACCGTTTGTTTCACCAACTGCTCCGCTATCACTTCTACATTCAACTGTTTCATCATCATTTTGCAAGACCTTCTTGCCTACTCACATACCAACCTTCAGGCTTATCACCTAATCCTGTCTGACCCAGAGTCGGTCTACTACTGACCCAAGGTGCTGAATGGGGTCATCTGGGAAGGGTTCTTCCTCCATTCAAGAAGGTACGCAGAATTAGTCGTCATTAGTGTTGTGCAAATGAGGTCGTGTTTCTCGAGTTGGATAGGTGTGTCATTTCATTTCACCTGGTGCCGTGCTAGTCGAAACTTCTCACCCCTTCTGGAGGACTATCTCGTTGCTCTCTGTGTGTTCTTGTTTCATCAAATTTCAGGCAGTTCCCTCTCGTACTTGTGTCCGTTATAATATATTTTTCTGTGTCAATTAAGTCCGCAGAAACACAAATAATGACAGCCCAATTGTTGCGTTTTGTCATTGCCATCTTCCTGACTCAGGTAATTTACGTTGATACAAACAATTTAAAGAGAAACTAGGATTATATGCGGTCTGCCAGAAGGAGATTCTTACGTATACAGCAAATTCTAGACATGTTGATTGGAAGCAACAATCCTAAAAATCCTACAATACTTAAACTCTGATTTTGTTGTGTCTATATACTTAAGTAATTCAATAATTAGTGGCAACATTTGAATTACAGCAAGTAAAACATTTTTGGAGCAGTTACATTATTGCAGGGCTAAGAAGTAATCTCCTCCAATATGAAGGTCTCGCCTCCACACGTCAGAGAGCCGACGGATGCCATCCGCAGCCTTTTGTTTTCCTAATAATCACTGGGCAACAAATAATAATTTTTTAATGTTTCGAGCACTTCATGAGGCAATTCCTACTAATTTTGGGTTGAGAAAAACAAATATGACGGCGAAAAAGTTTTATTAGCTCTAGTTTCTATGATATACACAATGTGATATGTGTAGTGTTTAACGCCCGCTTTTACTACATACGGCACCGCAGGCGATGACACTGATGATACACGAGATGAAGATGTAGCGCCGGTGGAATGAGATGGCGGGGGAAACCGGAGATCCCGGAGAAAACCTGCCCCAGCGCCGTGTTGTCCACCACAAATCTCACTTTGCGGTCGCCTGGGATCGAACCCGGGCCGCCTTGATGAGAGCCAAGTGGTCTAACAACTGAGCCACGGTGCGGCCTGAGTTTGAAGACAATTATTTTATTTAATAAGACATTTTTAGGAATTTTAGTTGTTATCTTTAGCGCTCTAAATATTTAGGGAAATACCAACAAAGATTTTTCATTAAAATTCAGGTTGTAAGAGGTATCAATGCTCGACAATGCCATACAGAAGTATTGCAAGCTTGTGGTAGACAGACTTTACTATATCGTACCGTGGTTAGATGGGCTAATGCATTTCGTAGAGGAAGGGAAGACGTTTATAAAAAACGTGGAGCTGGCAGACCACAACCAGCAAGTGATGATGTGCATCTGAATGCTGTTAGAGCACTGCTGCAAGAACATCGTTGTTGTATAATCTCCCCCACGCGCAATGCAAGTCCTCCAGCGCTTACAAAGTGCATAAATACCTTTAGAAAAGTTCCCGGGTTCGATTCCCGGCGTTGGGGGGGAGGATTTTTCTCCCTCCAAGACAATTCCTCATCTTCCCTAGAGTCTGGAAGTATGAATGAGAGTGTGAATGTGAGCGTGATCTAATGATTAAAAAACCCAACGTTTACGAGTTAACACTCTCAACGTGTTCCAAATGAGAACAGCCGCCGATATGACCATTGGAGTTAATGGCGGGGTATAAATGGAACAAATAAAAAAAAAAAAAAAAAAAAAAAAAAAGACGTGTGAATTGGAACACTAGAATAGTAAAGCTTAACGTTAATCGAAACATTCTGAATTAGTAAGGGCATTTTCCTGCTAAAGGCTTAAGTTTTAGAAACAGACAAAGCTGATTTCTCTTGGTAGTGAGGTTTTTACATATACAATATCGCTTTAAATTATCATAAAATTAGAGTATATTTCGGAATTTACTGCCCAGGGACATATTGTCAAGTTGCCGTCTGCTGCACCAACGTCGACTGTAGGTGGTGTTGACAAATGCGAATCACTAGACTGTTAACTCTTTAAAACACTTGGTAACATATTCTGTATAGTACTTCTTTTGTTTTGTTGATTAGTGGAAACATTATGAGTGCTTCGTCGTAAACAAAATAAGGGGGTCTTTCTTAAATATGGTTTTAATGTATCCTACAACAGGTGGGGCAGTTGTTGGTCGGCATTTGTTGTCTACTGGCTGGAGGGGCAGTGAAAATATTCGCCTTTAAGGGTATGTATGACTGAAATTTTCAAATTCTGAACTAATAATGCTAGCTTTTTCAAATTTACACCATAGGTGTAGTATAATATAAACATGTTACAACCTAAATTTAAACCATTTTTCTCCAGCAGTTTAGAAATTATGATAAATTTTGTATGTTTTTTGTTACGTCACTAAAAAAGACCCTTGCGACAAAATATTTTGAATTTTGGTCTAATATTTTAACCCTATGTTCATAATAGACATACTTTTTGAAATTGCTCTGGGTTTTTCTGTGTCTCCTTTAGTTTAGGTCACAAAATTTTTTTAATTTACAAATATTCTTTTTTTGTCTAAAGAACTGTATGTTTTGTTTTTGAAAATTAAAAATATATGCTTATATACGTTTCAGAATAAAACCTAGGGCAGTTTCCATTCCTCATGATATTCTGAACCTGTGTAGGAAATTTCATGAATGTAGTACAAAAACTGCATCGCCAGGAGCATTTTACAGGAAGAAAAATGCTGAAAATATGAACATTGAGAAAACAGCGATTAAAGATTTGATTACATAACTCACATTAAAATCCACCAGGCTGATAGGTTGAAACCCTCAGATTTCTTTTTCCTCTCCTCTGTTGCTGCTTTTTCCACCTTTTTCTTCTTTAGATGTTGCTTTTCTTCTGCACAACTTCGCTTCTTGCTCTGCAGGATACGAGTCTGATCTCGCTGCACTGAAGTTTTCCTTGCTGAGTCTACTACACTTTCACCTCTGATATTTTGCTGCAGCTCCAATAACTTAAGACTACCCATGTTAAACTCACTGATGCTTTTAATAACAGCAAGATCCAGTTTTTGTTTTGATATGAAAACTTCCTTTGGGCACTTATTCCATATGGCATGATGCAAAGATTCATTGGCATTCTGTGTTTTTCCTGCTTTGCACCTCTCTAGTAATGTTGTAGAAGCCACCCTTTGATATATTGGCAAGATTTTACGAACTATTTTGTCTTCTACAGCCTTATTTTTCTTTTCTTGAATTGGAAATTTAAGAACGGAAAACAGACAAAGAATGTGGATGTAGGCAAAAGAAGTCGTTGCTCTGACAGAGTATAAAGGCCACCGACATTTAAATAAGCATTTAAAAATGGCGTTCGGAGGCAAATTATGCATTTTTCACATTCGGGAATGTCTAAATTATTTTATAGAATTAAAATAAAAAAAGTTGTTATTTTCACGATTTTCATGAAATTTCAGTCATACATACCCTTAAGGACAGACACTAGCTGATGTCACGAAACTATAAGCGAGGTTTTACTATACTCGTAGATGAGCGGTTCGCCCTATCTCGGCAGCAGGACTAATTTTCAAGCCTAAAAGTCTCTGTGACTTTTACGCTTAAGGCATCTAGACTCCTATGGTTTCTTCACTTTAACCCTTCCTTCTGCAGTAGGGAATCTGTTCCTCCGATTCAAAATGGTGTCGCTTGCTGTATTCGTATTACTCTCTATACGGAGTGTAGGCATTGCAGTGGCTCTATGCTGACAAAAACGAGGAGTCACGGAGGCGGACCAGGGGTCTGATGTTTTGTTCCTTTCCGTGCGCTTGTTTGCAGTTTAATGATGGATGTCAATATTCCTTCCATCCTCTACACACAAACTGATAAGCAAGTGAATAAATAAAGAGCTTGGCCAGATAAAATGATTGACAGAAAGATATGTGACCACAGTGTTCTTTGGTGACAGCACTGAACTGGCTCAGCTCTTTGCCACGATTTTCGTTTTGTGATTTTATCTTATGCCTTTTCTTTGGGCTGTGTTATAAAGGTCACATACAGCTCTGCATAGGTTTGACATACGGACTCAACGAATCAGAAATCAATTGTTCACGATCATTTAAATGCCACAAAGGAAGCTGAAAGAGAAGAAAATATAAAAGGTTTTGGTATACAGTATTCACACAGTTTCCTTTAAGACCCCCAATTCATATTGTGACTTTTTCATCGACTCACACTTCTATTTCACTGTTCTGAGCGAGTTGCAATTGTTACTGTCCTCTGTTCCTCGCTATGTAATTGAAATGTGCAGCACGACGCAGCCTCTTCTTACGAAGGATAGATGATATATATAAGGGCGCTCAACTACGGCGGTCATCAGCGCCCTTTAAAAAACTAGTCATGGCAAAAGCCAGATATAAAACTTTCTAAAAACTATACAAGTGTAACAAAACCTATTAAAAATACACGTGCATAAACAAAATCAATCAAAACCTACTAAAATTTTCGTTCACCTTTTTCACTTTCCACCGACACGAGTCTCCATGCACGGCCTACACGTGGGTGGGCCTGTTGACCGTCTCCCTCAACCACGAAGACGAACCCACACCAGGGAGACTGTTGGCTAGGGACCCCGGGTGCGCCAAACCCGTACCTACCGAAGTAGGCCCCTGGGGGGACGAAGGATAGACTCACTAAGCATTTGAACATAAGGCGACTCTAATACCCTGCTATAACATCAAACCCTAAACGTCACCATGGCCATTACAAACTCGTTCCGTCTATTTGGTGGGCTCAACTGGTTAAGCGCTGACGTACTAATCCTAAAATACCGGGTTGAAACCCGTCTGTTACCTATGGGTTTTTAGACGTAAAAGTGCATATTTGTAGATTTACTGACATGTTAAAGAACTCCCCAGGGTCAAAATTCGGCACACCGAAATGGCTGTTATGATCATGGCAACTGACAATGTGTGTATATAAACTCAATCAGTTCGATGCCTTGCGAGATCGCTGCTTTCTGTAACCGTTGGAACATTTTCAGAGATCTCCAGAACGTTCGAGATACAGAAACTTCTTCTGGTTATATGACGGTACGATTTCCGATGTCTACGCAGAGCGAGCGCGCGGCTTATCTCTTCAGGTTCCAACTGCCCGGCACCAACTTCCCAATAACCTTAAATAGCCTAACGTCATAATATGTACATCTTGTACTACTTATAAATATAGACATACATACTGTGTTCCATTATTCTTCTTGGTCTTCAAGGGACATTCAAAAAGTAGTTTTTGGCATACCAGTATCTCGAATAACACTAAATAGATAATAGTAAATTGCGATATTATTGTGGCAAGTGTCTTATCAAAAAAAAAAAAAAAAAAAATTCTGAATGCTGGCATTTTTGTTGTTAATTTTACATCCTCCAACGTTAAGTCATATCGGACGGTGAATGAATTGGGTGAAATGATGCTCAAATGAGTGCAGGGTCCTTGGAGCTTAGAGTTACCCGACATTCGTCTTGGAGGATAAGGGAAACCCCGGAAAAACCTTATCCAGGTAACTCATCCTGAACGAGATTCGAACTCGGGACCTCTTGAACGTGAGGCAGACATGCTGCCACCACGCTACCGAGACGGGCTGATTGGGAGATTACACTACTCTATTTACATCTCAGAGAAAATGTTGGAAGTGTCCTCCACCAGCATATATGGATCAAGACATTTGTGGAGCAGCTGGATGATATCGAATTGAGAAAAGCTTGGTTATTTCCAGCAAGATGGAGCAACGTGCCATACATCTAATGACACTGGAACTTGTAACCAGTTTCTTTGATAATCGAATAATCTCAAAAGGTCTGTGGCCCCCAGATCCCCTTACCTAACCTCACCGGATTTTTTCTTGTGGTGGTATCTACAAAATAGAGTGTACAAGAATAGGCCACGGACAATTGAGCCCGTCTCGGTAGCGTAGTGGTAGTATGTCTGCCTCACGTTCAAGTGGTCCTGAGTTCGAATCTCGGTCATGGGGAGTTACCTGGATACGGTTTTTTCCAGGGTTTTCCCTCATCCTGAAGGTCGAATGTCGGATAACTCTAAGCTCTATGGATTCCAGGCTCATTTGAGCATCATTTCATCCATTCCATTCATCGTCCGATATGATTTAACGTTGGAGGACGTAAATTACAAAAAAAGGACAGTTGATATTCTCAAGGAATCCATTCGAACTAAAAGAAATAACATTGGCGAGGATACTCTCCGTAAAACTTCAGAGAATATGGTGAGATGAGTGCAAACATGTATAGATGCTGGTGGAGGACACTTCTAACATTTTCTCTGAGATGTAAATAGTGTAATGTAATCTCCCAATTGTGTATTATATTCTACCAAAGTTGCACGTATGTCCTATTATTGGTTTAGAAGTTTTGGCCTATTGAAGTGGTTCAGGTTTATTTGGATCGCACTGTATATTATCCACTATTTTTGCACGATGTGTTTATACCAATTGAGTTATGTTATTTGAGATATTTACCAAAATATTTACATAAACGTTTTTAAGTAATTCACCTAAATGCATTGGGGACTGAAGGTTCGTAAATAGGTACCATATTATGGTGAGGTTTTATTCTATTATAGAAAAAATTAATATAAAATGTGTCCATTAATTTGGAATTACAAATAAAAGATGCTTGGGATAATGGAGCAAATACAGAAGAAAGTAATACAGAGGCATACATTGACATAAAGTTGATTCTGTAAATGGTCAAAAGAAAGGTTGCAAATATTAACGAAAAAATGTGTTAGTACATTTCGTTCTGAAAAGTCGTAAACTGATGAAGTTAATCCACAAGATTTTGTGCTATAGGAGTGACTCTGAAGGGATTGCAGTATCACATCAATTACAGAAAAAATGGTTTGGATTTAAGGAGCATGGGTGGAGAAACTCTCTTTAGTAACTGTAAATATTGTAATTCTTGATAAATGTATAAGGCATCAGTGCTTTTTGTTCATTTGTTTCAGCACTGAGTTGTCTTTTGTTTACATAGTAAGCAGGTTAAATGTGGGATTGTGACTGTCAACTGTCTTAATTAGTAGCAGAACTTAGTTTACATCGTGCGAAAACAAATTCCATTTATGATTGAGTTGAGAAAGTAGTGTGCGTGCGACCACCATTTTTCTATCAAAACAGTCGAACTCCGCTGGTTAAACAGGATGACTGTTATGTATATAGCAGGATTAATGTTCAGTCTTTGGTGTGAATTTTCAGTTCATGCGAACTTTCCAAGCGTATTTCTTTTTGGTGAAGCCTGCGAAGGAAACACGTGTGATATTTAATTAGTTGAATCTGCTTTAAAGATGAATTGCTGACGCAGTTCACTTGCTGATGACTTGTACTTGACTTATCATTGGCCTATTGAACTGTACTGACCTTCATACGCTCCAATTGGCTCACTTATTTGCACTGTACGTTTACTGCACGTAAGCTTTCTTTCCTTTGAAAGAGCTACAGTACAAATACCAGGACATAGTAAATGTTCAGCAGGAGTTGAACCACTGAAATTTAATGTGAACGTAAGGGCATATTTTCTGCAGTAATTGTGGGCTGATCGTCGTACGAGAGCTGTTCAATAAAGAATGATTACAACTATTTTTGACGGCGTACCTTTACTCATCCTCATAATTTTGATGGTCCTTCTCAAAATAGTCTCCCCTGAATGCGATGCACTCATCCCAACGTTTCTGCCAGTCTTCAAAGACATGCTGGAAAACATTTTTTTTAGAGATCCTTCAAAATCACTTCCGTAGCCTGCACCACTGCTTCTGATGATGGATAATGCCTCCCACGAAGGCGTTTCTTCAAGTTAGGGAATAGAAATAAGTCACATGGGGCTAAATACGTACTATAGGGAGGGTAAGGGATGCACTTCACGTTGATTTTTGCAAGATATTCAGCAACAACATTGGCAATACGCGGCCGTGCATTATCGTGGTGCAGCATCAAGCCTGTTTCACGGAAATGTGGTCTTTTGCGCCTGATACGGGCTTGCAATGTTTTCAGGACATCCCTACAGTTTTTTCCAGTTACTAATGTGTGTGCAGATACAACATGCTGATAAACCATTCCATGAATATCAAAGAATGAGATGACTATAACTTTCCCAGCAGAAGCAACCACTTTTGCTTTTTCTGGGGGTTGGTGATGAAGGAGATTTCCACACTGAGCTTTGCTGTTTGCTCTCAGGATCAAAATGATGTAGCCAAGTTTCATCAGCAGTGATTACGTTTGAAAGAAACTCCGGATCTTCCTCTAACATCAACTTTAACTGCGCGTTACCTCCATTGCAGCGGTAGGCGATACTGAGCATGTGTGAACTTGCCTGGTTCTCACAGGCGGAAACTACTACGGCGTGTTTGTTTTACATTAAGCTAACAGAACATAATAAGGTTGAACTTTAGTTCGAAAAATTATAACCGTAAAAATAATGATCATTCTTTATTGAGCTGCTCTCGTATATCCGAGGTTTGCGCGAACACGTAACAACTTCCACATCGTCTTCTTTTACTTGATCCCTATTATTTTGCCTTTCAAATAGAGTTGAGGAGGGTATTGTGGAATAGTCTGGAAATATGGAGTACCAAGATTTCGGCTGTGCTTGCTCCTGCTATCACGTAGGAGTGCCCTGAAGTAGTCAAGAAAGACTCTCATGATGCACTGCAGTGAGAGCTGACAGCCTGTTGTTGTCATTTCACTCGCTACAGAATAAAGTGTGTTTTGTGATAGTTCAAAAGTATTTGCAGGGAAATTTCAAACATTTTAACCGACTAGTACGCATGTGAATTGAAGGTACAATAAAAGAGTTGTATT
This sequence comes from Mantis religiosa, assembly GCA_030765055.1. Taxonomy (NCBI): domain Eukaryota; kingdom Metazoa; phylum Arthropoda; class Insecta; order Mantodea; family Mantidae; genus Mantis; species Mantis religiosa. Next base: position 30,718,510 of record CM060960.1, read on the forward strand.
TTGTTATATTTTGATCTCTTTCAGCTGGCAATTACTTCAGAGTTTCAGTGTCCAAGATGGCCTGTCGGATATTATGGAATGCCAGGTATTCATTAATACCCGAAGTAAAAGTATAATGTTCCATATAACCATACAAAATATATAGAATAAAATTAAAGAAAAATGATTTTTTAGTATAATATTAGCTGGTAAATAATTATTACTAATAGTATAAATAGAAATATAGACTAATTTTCATCTAAAGTATATTTTTTAAAACTTAAATTCATTGAAATGGAAAGAAAACCTACTTTTTAATACTTTTAGTTTGTGATTTTAAAGGAAAAGGATACTTTTATTTTCTAGCAAAATGATTCTCTTAAATTCCTTTCATTAACACATATGTAACTGTCGTATTCGACAATCAGAGCAGAATTATTCTTATTTTGCTTCCATCTTCCACGTTGCTGTGTTCCTTTACAGAGGAAGATTGCTGAATTTTTCCTTCGCCATGGTAACCACAATATCTTGTAGACTACGTCATACATAGCGACCAGTACAAGCGTCTTATTTATTTTTTAATTATATGCCACTTTGTAAACTTAATTTAAATATGTCAAAACCTACTTGCACTTTATTCAAAGTAGTTTTAAATTCCAAACAACATCGTAAAACACAATAACAATACTATTTTTTTTTCTTTTGGAGGTTTTGAATTCAAAATAACTGCTACAGCATTGAGAAGTACAGAATTTCTGGCCAGCATGTGGAAGTCAGCTGTTCAAAAATATGACGATCGCTTTTCCCTACTGTATTCTTGTTCTTACAGCAAAATATATTGAAATATTACGTTCATATGAGATAAATAGAAATGCCCGGCTCTGTAGCGTAGATGGTAGCGTGTCTGTGTCACGTTCAAGATGTCCCGAGTTTGAATCTGGTTGGGGTGAGTTACCTGGATAAGGTTTTTTACGAGGGTTTCCCTTATCTTAAAAAAATATGTTACTCTAAACTCCATGGAACCTGGGCCCATTTGAGTATCATTTCACCCATTTCATTAATCGTCCGATGTGACTTAAAAGTTACAGAAAAAAAATAGAATAATGAAGACTTATAAGAATGGTTTGTAAAATAAATGAATGAAGCACTATCAGATGTTTTCAAGTGCGGTCGCTATTGAGATGTTACATTGTCATAGAAGCCTTATAGTTTTAAGGCCTGGACATACATCGATTAATGTTTCTTTAGTAGTCCTTGCACCTACGAGCTGTGTGTAACGAAAGTATTTAGAACTAATGGACCAGCTATTATAACTGAGGGAGAAAAACACCTCAGGCGGATGGATGGAAATAGAATTCCTGCCGTTGTAAACAAGCAGAGACCAGTAGAAGGAAGAGATGTGGGGCTAGAGCTCTGAAGTCAGAACAGGACATATTGCCGAGGCCCTGAATTGAGGAAGAAACAAGGATGATATACAAATATAAAATTACGTGGAAATTAATTGCTCTTTTACACTAGTCGTGTGTAGGCCGAAGTATGAAAAGATAAGAGTCAGATTGAAAAATCCAATGGCATAGCCGGGATTTGAACCACCTATTTCCGGTCGTCTAGTCTCTTAAATACAAGCTATAAAATATTAACAAAAATTAGCAGAAAGATTAAATATAATTACTGAATCACTACTCAGTAATGAACAATACGGATTCAGGCAAGGCAGATCCTATACTGATTGTTTCTTAATAATTAAACAGATAATACAGAAGAGAATTTAATTTAGAGACCAATATATTATTTGTTGATTACGTAAAAGCATCTGACAAAGTTCTACGGCAAAAGCCATGGGATATAATGACTAAAAACGGATATCCTCAACATTTAATTTTAATAATAAAGAAAATGTACGAAAGGACTTGTATTAGCATGGATAATGATTTTAAGACAGAAACTATCAACCTAGGTGTAAGACAGGGCTGCCCAACTCTTTTTAATATTTATATCGACGCAGCAGTTGCCGAATGGCAAGCTCAGTTGAAAGTAGATTTTAAGTTAGGACGTACAATCTTAAATACAGTCCTGTTCGCAGATAATCAGGTCATTCTGTCAGATACTGAAGACAGATTACAAATAACTTTGTACCAACTCGACAAAACAATGTCAAAGTATAATTTTATCATTTCAGCAGAAAAAAGGAAAGTGATGACATTTATTGGTAAATGCCCAACAGGGTCCAAAATGCTCCTCAAAAACAAAATACTAGAACAAGTTCAATATTTTAAGTACTTAGGATGTAATATTTTCTGTGAATGTGACAGAGATTTAAAACAAAAGATCTATAAATTCCAAAACATATTGGCACTATAAAACGAACATTGAAAAACAAAAGAATAAGAGATACCATATTAAAGTTTTATAAAACTATGGCAGTGCCTGTTATATTTTATGGAGCCGAGACCTGGACCTTGAACAGAACTGATAAAAGAATAATTGAAACGGCTGAAATGAAATTTTTGAGGTACGTAGCTGGCTGTAGTCTTAAAGATCATATTAAAATACTATTGTCTTTGTGTACAGCATTATAAATAATTAATAATAATAAAATACCAATTGCAGTCGCAACTGAATCACCTTCGTACGCGTAATCCTATCACGATCTCCACGTGGCAGCAATAAGCGGCAACGTCGCCTCTCTCTCCGTACGAAATGTCAATCACTTTCTAGATTGGCGACCAGTATAGATTACAGCATTTAAAAATGGCTTTCGGATACTATGTAAGCATTCTTTGGATTCAGGAAGAATTACACTATTTTGTAGACGAAAAAGGGGAAAAGGTGTGAGTTTTTTTTTTTTTTTTTTTTTTTTTTTTTTTGAAAATGTTCATGAAATTTCAGTCTAAATATCCTTAATGAAAAAACTGTTTATTATAGCTTTCATTTGTTCTCCCATTAATTAAGATGTACTTAAATTTTGACACGACTATATTACTCAATTGCTAATCATCCATTTTTGTTAATTAGTATTACTAATTAACATAACTCTAGATAAAGAAATGAAATAAAACAGTTATAGCAATTAATTAAAATGTCAATCACTACGTTTGCTGGGAATGACAAAACAAATGAAGTTAATTAAATGAATAAATTGAATAATAACTAAACGAATTCGTATTAAAAATTAATAAATACATAAACTACATAATATTGTGACTTTGTGCGTACGTAGAATTAAAAGTTCAATTTGCAGAAATTTAAAATGTTGTTCATTTGCATAGAAATACGACGGGGGGCCCAAAAGAAATCGGATTGCTGGGATAAAAAGTTTATTAACGAACCTTTTCACAAAACTACTTCACTCACCTTTAAAATACTTTCCATTACATGCGATGCACTTGTCAAGTCTCTTTTCCCACTGTTGGAAGCATGTTTGGAACTCTTCAAGTTGGATGTTGTCCAGTGCCCTTTGCGAAGTGTTTTTGCCGCCTTCACATTGTTATAACGCTCCCCTTTTAGCGTTTATTTCATTCGTGGAAATAGGAAAAAGATGCACAAGGCTAGGTCCGACGAATACGACAGACCACCTCTGAGATGCAAAATAGTGGGTCACTCGTAAGGCCGTTGGTGCAGGAGCGGTGTCGTGATGCAGAAACCAGTCACGTGATCGACAAAGTTCCGGGCGTTTCCTCCTCACATCCTCTCGCAGACGCCTTAAAACATCCATGTAAAAGTGCTGGTTAACAGTCTGGCCAGGGGGTACGAATTCCCGATGCACAATTCCACAAACATCAAAACAGACAACGATCATCGTCTTCAAATTTGACCTCACTTTTCTTTCCTTTTTGGTTGGGAGAGTTGGGAGTCCTCCACTGGCTTGACGCTTGCTTGGTTTTTGGGTCATACCCGCAACACCAACTTTCATCCCCTGTAATGACTTTGTTCAAGAAGTTTGGATCACGTGCCATCTTTGTTTTCAAGTCCTGACACACATTCATGCGGATGGTTTTGTGCTCCTGTGTGAGAAGGCGTGAAACAAATTTAGCAGCAACATGTCTCATGTGCAAATCCTCCCTCAAAATGCACTGGCACGAGCTCCAACTGATTCCTGTCGCTGCTGAAATGTGGTCGATCGTTTGGCGACGATCTTCGTTGATCTTTTGGCAGACCTTTTCAATGTTCTCCTCATTTCGCGATGTTGAAGGGCGTCCAGAACGAGCTTGGTCTTCAACACACATCTCACTACGTTTAAAGCGCCAAAACCACTCGAAAACCTGTGTGCGGCTCATAGCGTCCTCCTGGAAAGCTTCCTGAAGCATTTGGTGTGTCTCCGTTGCAGTTTTTTTTAAGAAGGAAACAAAATTTCACACACACTCTTTGTTCCTTTAAAGTTGCCATAACGACTTCACAGAGGTAACCCGCCAACAGTCAGAGAAACACAATACCACACTTGCACATTCAGCTCTACACTGACGCCGTCTGCGCAGCTGTTTCATGAAGGTCTCTACTAACACTATCTAGCGTGAGAACCCTGCACTATATCTTCGAGTGGCAGCGCCCTCGGAGTACGGTTTCTTTTGGGTCCCCACACGTACACTGTTCAATCCTTACCTAACAGATTTACGTCACATACACAATCACAATTTACCAAAGTCGATGACCACAACAAAGAGCTTACTCAACTTACAATGTTTACAACACTCCTGTTACAACATCTATTTAAGACTTTACGACTATTTAGTATTCCTGTTTACGACTGGCTCTCGATTCCTTAAATACCTCCTTGATAATTCGAGACATTTCTGGAACAATCAAGAAATCTAATGTTCTTTCACCAGACGAAACCCGGACCTTCCAGAAGCGTAACTTTATCTGTGACGGCCAGCCTTTTATATCCGGTTATCCTTATCTGCAGACCCTTTGTGTACAAAAGCCGCGCTTATCTCTCTGCATCGTACCTTTTGTGCGCGTCGCCGCGACAGAATATTTACCCTTTTGTTACAATATATTCTTTGGAAAACACGTGTTGTTATATCTTCTTAATATCATTCAAGATGAACAAATGTATATATTGCTTTTAAAGCATATTTTCTTGTAAGTACTTTGGGAATAGGAAAATAAAGTAGCTTAAGTGATGGTCAAATATTTTAAGAGCGGTTCACTATGTGGTAGCTTTTCAACTCCGTTCTGTTTACATGCCCAGGATGAAAAAATAAAGTTAATAACACCATCATATTGGCACATTAAAACTGTAACAAAGAATATCTTAGAAACTTTTGGATCCATAAAAATATATTAGGCATAAATTGCATTAGTGGGATCTACATTTTTATGCAGTACAATTTTGTCTGTTTATTACGGTGTAAAAGTTATCCAGAATGAAGGGGACCTCGGAGATATTCTAAGAACATTTAAGATATTAACTACTTTTTTTCTAAAATGTTTCATTTCAGGTAGAGTTTGTATAAAGGAGAGTCTTTGTTAATCTTTGTGTTCAGTCCTGGAAGGTTGCTGAACTTTTGGTGTTTAAAATTTTAATAAAAATGCTTTTCTGGTGAGAGGGGTTCATGAGATCTTTAACCTTATTTATGGTCAACAAGTCCTCTACTTTGTGCTTTTCCTAAAGGTATTAAATGGAAATAGAACTGTGAAGCTGGATATGATGCAAAATCCAGTCGTAACAAACGTCAAGCTTTAGTAACCAATGGGATCAATTCGAAACACAACCGATGAGAGGAAATACATTTATTATAAATTGCAGCATTTGACTCGACTAAATCCTTCTTAATCCTTTACATATTTTATGTGATTGGGGAACAGTTTTCCGGCAACAAGAAGAATCGATAAATATAGTTGCACAGTGCAGCAATTGGAATCACAAATGAGTTGAATAAACTTGGACATGTAATGTGCGTACGGTATTCTGAAAAACCACATTCTTTCTGACGGATATCGACTGTAAAATGTCTTCTAAAACAATTGCGAAAGCTACTGAAACAGTTGAACATAAATCCTTCGTTGAAAGCGCTATGCAGTAGCACATAAAGCAAGGCCGTCCTTATTTTATGTAGCGATATAAACAAAAGCACGCGTAACAGTCAAATAGTGATTAATTAATGTTTTAGTATTAGCAGTTTAAAAGGACGTGGGAAGAGAAATAATTTAAAATATGGCAGCTCCGTGCAATATGTAAAACATTACAAAGGGAAACCAAAGTTTTATAATGCAGTTGTTGAAATCACAATTGTAACATGGATATTCGTGTATTATGCAAATGGTTTAAATACTAGGCATGTTTTTAAAGTCAGTACCGTTTTGGAATTAAAAAAAGACGTGCATATATATCGCAGTAATTTTACTTTTACATGAAAGCCTGTACGTTAATCTACGTTTCTACATAATTTCCGTGAATATTGAGGCACTTGTCATAACGTGGCACCAGTTTTTGAATACCCTCCTCATAAAATCCTGCCGCCTGACGTGTTAACCACTGTATCACAACTGTTTTGACTTCGTTATCGTCTTGAAGACGCTGACCGCCCAGATGTTTCTTCAAGTCCAGGAACAAATGGTAGTCGCTGGGCGCCAGATCAGGGCTGTATGGAGGATGATCTAGAGTTTCCCATTGAAAAGATTTGATGAGATCTTTGGTCCGATTAGCCACATGTGAACGGGCATTGTCATGCAGCAAAACGATACCCTTACTCAACTTACCACGCCTTTTGTTCTGGAGTACACGGTGCAGATTGTTCAATGTCTCACAATAAGACGCTCATTGATTGTCTCATTACAAGGCAGAAACTCCACTAGCAATACTCCTTTTCTGTCCCAAAAAACTGCACATGATTTTCCGGACAGAAATTGTTTGCTTAAACTACACTTTTGTGGGTGATGATGAATGTCGCCATTCCTTGGATTGTTGTTTCGATTCTGGTGTGACGTAGGCCACCCATGTTTCGTCACTAGTAACAATTTGGTCTAAAAAATCTTCACCTTCATTGTGGTACCGCTCAAGGAAAGTCAATGCACTGCCTAAACGTTGGGTTATGTGCAAATCCGTTAACATTTTCGGAACCCAACGTGAACACAATTTCCGGTACTTCAAGTTCTCGGTCGCAATGCGATACAAAACACTACGAGAATATTGAGGAACTTAGTCGCACAGTGATGAAATTGTAAGGTGTCTGTTTTCTCTCACATTTTCGTCCACTTTCTGCACCAAATCTTCAGTAACGACCGAAGGACGCCCACTCCGTTCTTCATCATGCACATTTGTGCGGCCATCTTTAAATGCTCTCACCCATTTCCTTACCATTCCATCACTCATAATGTTTTGTCCGTAAACGTCACAGATCTCACGATGAATATCAATCGGTTTTACGCCTTTAGCACTAAGAAATCGTATAACAGCCCGTACTTCACAATCGGCGGGACTCACGATTGTCAGAGGCATCTTAAACACTCAGTAACCAACGTATAAAAAGAAGAATCAGACTGTAATGGCGTCAGTGAGTAGACAAGAGATGCAGGTAACCAGCGCGCTTGCGCGGAACGCCCACCGTAGCGCTGCGGCGGCGGAATCGCAAAACGGTACTAAGTTAAAAAGCATGCTTCGTATTTAGTTTAAAATTAACTTTAGTTTATAAATTACTTATTTTTCTAATGCGGTGAACATACCAGCGGTGCATCCGTATAACTGTGAATGTTACTTACGTTAAGAGATAATTCGTCATTGTCATTGTCTTCAACGTCTGAGTACTGCAAATTTATGATGATAGGTTACAAAATCTCGTTACGTGCTATTTCTTTCCAAAAGTCGTTTTCTTGTAGTTTATCTGATGCCTCACGTAGCTTTTCCAGTCTTGTTTTGTTCCTTGTCAATTTCTTCGTGAATATTTGGAGTGAGTTGTGGATAGTTTGAGATTGAAGAGCTGAATTGTTTCTGATCTTAGCACTAGAAATGGTTACTATTGAACAGTACTGTTCTGTGGTATTCAGAATTAACATTTTAAAAGTAACTTATTACGTAATAATTAGTTCGAACACGTTCTTTAATCGTTGTGAAGCCAATAAGCGATGACAGTAGACACTACTCTAAAATTGCAAAACACGAGGGTAAAGACGAACATTTTATACATATACTCTCTTTTATTGATTTAAGTCTTCCTTTCAAGTATTACTCCCACCACATTCTTGCATAATATGCATAATATTATAATGTATATTATGTTCACTATCGCTATCGCTGCAATGGAGGTAACACGTGAGGAACAATATGTGGCTTTGAAATTCTGCTTTCGTCTCAACAAATCTTCAGTTGAGGCCTATATAATGTTACAGGAGGCCTATGGAGAGTCTGTTCTTCCCTACAACACAGCTCGTAGGTAGTTTAAAATGTTTAAAGAGGGGAGACAATCAATTTCGAAAGATGGACCCAGTGCTCCAGTTACTGCTCTTACGGAAGAAAACATCAACCGAGAGAGGATTGACGAATTACCTTAAGATCACTTTCTGAAATATTGATCATTTCATTGGGTGCCACCCAGACTTTGGTGAGACGAACATTACACATGATACGTGTTTGTCCGCGATGGGTTCCAAGACTGTTTATTCAGAACAAAAGGACATTCGCATGCAAGTCTGCATGCAGTTAAAGCTTATGTTAGAGGAAGATCTGTAGCTTTTCTCAAACGTAATCACTGCTGATGAAACTTGTCTACATCATTTTGATCCTGAGAGCAAACAGCAAAGCTTAGTGTGGAAATCTCCTTCAACACCAAACCCCAAAAAAGCAAAAGTGGTTGTTTCTGCTGGGAAAGTTATGGTCATCTCATTCTTTGATATTCATGGAATGGCTTATCTGCATGTTGTACCTGCACACACATCAGTAACTGGACAATACTACAGGGATGTCCTGAAAGGATTGCAAGTCAAGTCCATATCAGGCGTAAAAGATCACATTTACGTGAATCGGGCTGGATGTTGCACCACGATAATGTGTGGCCGCATATTGTCAATGTTGTTGCTGAATATCTTGCAAAAATCAACCTGAGGTACATCCGTCACCCTCCCTATAGTCTGGGTTTAGCCCCATGTGACTTTTTTCTATTTCCTGACTTGAAGAAACGCCTTCGTGGGAGGCACTATCCATCATCAGAAGCAGTGGTGAAGGCTGCGGAGGCGATTTTGAAGGATCTCTCAAAAAATGGTTTCCAGCATGTCTTTGAAGATTGGCAGAAACGCTGGGACAAGTGCATCGCATTCAGGGGAGATTATTTTGAGAAGGCCATCAAAATTTTGAGGATGAATAAAGGTACGTTGTTAAAAAAATTGTGATCATTCTTTATTGAACAGCCCTCGTAATTCCTCCTCTATGACACTTCTTTAATCCTCAAAATTTGATCTGCATTGTAGTGCTAAGAATTAGCTGTAAGTGTAACCTGGTAACAGCCTGACTCTTGTTCTTTTTTGATCTGAGCTTGAGTTATGGCATTGTGTTTATTACTGCTGGCATAACTAATTGTCTTTACCTGATCCAGATTGCCTGGCTAATTACAACTCCAGCATACTAAATGATGCATTGATTTTGAACACATGAAAGTTGTTTCTTGCCTTTACTTAAATACCTCTTTATGATTTCTTTATCAAATAATTAATCTCTCAAATGAATAACTACTGTTTCGGACTGGCTGCATGTTAAAAGCTCTGAAGCTACATTGTTAAATCAGCTGGTAGATAAAGCAATTTCCACTGGTTGTATGCCATGCTGAGTTAAACAATAGAAACTAGAGATTCCCTCTGTGTCACTAACCTGCCTTACAGCCAAGAACTTTGGGAAATCGATGATGGCAGGCGGCCACATTGCTGTTACAACAGACTGCTGCAGCGTGGATTAATAGATTGGAGTTAGAACCCTAGATTTCAAGTACATAGAGGCACATAGCTACTACAAACTTTGAAATTCCTGAAAAGAAGTAACCAGATGTTAAATTGATGAGTACGTATTGAACAGAGAAGGATAGATGTGCTAGTGAATGCAAATATCAAGGCTGCAAAATAATAAAAGATAGTGCATTTTGTTGTTCATCTGTTGACAGTTACTCAGCAAAGTTTCAGCCATTTTTGACGCTCAGTTGTTATATAACAGTCGTTCCAGTGAGATGATGTGAGTGTTTCTATGAAAACGGACAAAGTCGAGTATCGAGCTGTCATTAAATATTTGTTTTTGAAAGGCAATATGCCTACGAAAATCTAAAGATGAGTTGGATTCTGTGTGTGGGGACTCTGCACCATCATTTACCACATTAAAGTGCATTAGTCCTGGACTCGTAGGACCAAGGATCCGGGCCTCCTTCTACCCGGGAGCGATGGATACTCCGGGGCTCTTTCCATAGTGCAATACCTGATTTCTTAAAAAGCCCCTCCCTCCCCCCCGCTGAGCATAACGACAAGACATGATGGAAGTGGATACGCCACTTACGCGCGTCAACCCCGCATGGAAGACTTACTCACCGAGGTCTACCTCCCATAAGCCCCAGCCCCGTAGGACCGGGAACCCGGGCCTCATCTGTTATTTCCATAGGACAGCACCTTATAATATAGACTGCCCCCCCCCCCCGTCTGCCTTACGGCAAACAGGATGGATGTGGATACGCCACATACGCGCCAGTCCTTAATGAACCAGCTACCAAATAGCCTTGGTAGGGCCGCCAGTGTCTAGCTCACCAGCTACTAGCTCTGCAGGCTAGTCCCCGGGACTTATAGGACAACCCTCTGCCCCCTCCGGGCGGCCCTGACGACCTGGCCGGAGGTACCCAATTGCCCGTGGGTGACGGGAACCACTGCCCCCTCGAGACCAACCCAATCCGAACAACTCCCATTCGGGAGGGGCTCGTTATGTTCGGCCCGAGGTTCCTCTAGTAACGTCAGAGGTACCACGAGTGCTAGGGGTCCGTAGCGCCCGCACTTTGGCAGCTAAAAGGGACGGATCCCTTCCCCTACGGGGCCCCGCATGGAAGACTACCGAATAACCTCGGTGAGGCCGCCTCGTGATCTAACACACCTTCTCTAGCTCTGCAGGCTAGTACTCCGGGCGGCCGTAGCCTGGCCGGAGGTACCCAATTCCCCGTGGGTGTCGGGAGCACACTGCCCCCTCGAGTCAAACCCAATCCGAACAACTCCCATTCAGGGAGGGGCTCGAATGTTCGGCTCGAGGTTCCTCGAGTAACGTCAGAAGTACAAATGTATTATTTTATCTTGACAGGAATCCTGCGCGGTAGGGATGAGTAGCAACTGTGGTCGGGATAGTTCACATATCGCCACAATGCGTCACACGCGTAAGATTACTAGAGGGGAGGGCGGTGCATAAGGTGTCTAAAAACAAATTTCATTCTCGAAGCCCGTTTTGCAGCTCTTATAAACGAAGTTGTAATTCTTACTATGGTAGTACTCTCCACGCTTTTGTTGGATCTTAAATAGTACATAGGCATTTGGAACAAAACACTGTTCTCCTCCAGCAGGCATGATAAACAACTGTCGGCCTTTCAATATCGCTACAGAGTCCCTGTAACGTATTTCACTCCAGGCATATGGTCCAGTATGTGCTGTGTTTATATAAGTTTCATCCATATAAACTATATAAACTTCACTTCGATATCTCCGAATATTTCTAAATACTTAAGCCTTTTTGCACGTATGGTACGATGTTCGATTAAAATTTGTCTGTCACGCTTAGTGTTTTTTTTTTTCCAAATAATCCTAGCTTCAAAAGAACTCTTCTTAATGTTCAGACACTGCCTTGGAAGTCAGTAGAATTTTTAGCTTCATAAGCACTTTCTTCAAAGTTGGTCTTTGTTTTTCCGTGCTTTAAAATTATTCATAGTTCGCCTAACTACTTCTGAATTAAAACATCCAAATGAGATTATGTGCATGTTCTTAATCTTTGTATACTGGGCATAGAGAAGGACGTTGTTGCACTAGCACCAATGGCTTTTCTTTCGTTAATAACTCTCCTAAACTACTTTCAGATACAACTGTTGCCTCAGATACCGTTCCCCAGATTTTTATAGCTGAACCAGACCATTGTTCCATTTTTATAAATCTATGGACATTGGATATTACTTCTCGTGTTTTTAAATGTAGCACTTTATTTGCTAATGTGCTGCTAGGAGGCGTCATTTATAAATGCCCTCTTGGAACCAGGAGACAAGCACATTTTGAAACACACTGTAGTGTTACCGAGTAAGCTCTGCACAGTTTAGTTGCTCGCAACTGGTACGCAACTGACCTACCCTCCCCTCCAGTTGCAACCCTTCTGAGGTGGACTTGTCCAGATGCCACTGCGCATCGCTCTGCACTTTTCAAGATAAAAAAAGATGCATCTGTACCACGAGTGCTATGGGTCCGCAGCGTCCGCACCTTGGCAGCTGAAGGGGAGGGATCCCTTCGCCTACGTTTGGGCAGCTTAATTTAAACGTGGCCGTTAGAGCTTGGGAGACGATGAACGTTCGGCACGTCCAAAAACTGCAACCACCGACGAAAACATCGCCATAGTTTACCAAATGGTGCTAGACAACCTCTAAATTAAAGGGAGAGAGATAGCAGACGCTATGAACATCTCAAAAGAACGTGTTTGTATATTAAATCAACATTTAGACATAAGAAAGCTGTCCGCGCGTTGGATGCCACGTTTGCTCACGTTAGATCAAAAACGTGTTCGAATGAACATTTCCAACGCTCTGTTGGTGCAGTTTAGGCGCAATAAATCCGAGTTTTGGCGCCGATTAATTACTGTAGATGAAACTATACGCCCGAACAAAAATACAGTCCAAACAGTGGACTGCAAAGCGGTAACCGGCTCCAAAAAGGCAAAAACTGTTGTTGTTTTTTTCGGTTTGGAAAGTGATGGTGACTGTTTTTTTGGGATAGTCATGGGGTTATTTTAATCGATTATCTTCAAAAAGGATAAACCATTACAGGAGCACACTACGCATCATTACTTGACAAGCTGAAGGGAGAACTTGCAGGAAAAACGGTCACATTTGCAAAAAAGAAAATTTTGTTTCTCCATAACTTACTGTCATCTCATCTCTTTGGTTAACTTCAAATAAACCTGAATAAAATAAATGATGATAGGAAGCCATTCAGATATTATCTCTATGTGATTTTAGTTAACAAATAAAATCAAAATACCTAGAGTAGCATGTCTTATGTTTGTTTTAAAATGTTATAAACAACATGTACTTTTATGAGATTGTGTTTTAAATAATTTTTAGTAAAATAAGGGGAAAACATGGATAGAAACTATTTAAATATTTATTTTTAGTGTGTTTAGTGTATTTACGGTACCTTCCCTGCACTTGTTTAGCTAAAAGAGTAAGAAAAATGTGTGAGGATGCTCCCAGCAGTATTTGAACCGCAGACTCCTATTAACTAGAACTTGTATCAAGGATCTCGGCGTAGCTTTACTGTTCACAAGTTTTCTAAAGCCCTTTTATCCTTTTATACGCCCCATTTTAACATTCGAATGCTACTGCTACTTTAATACAAACAAAAGCCACAATAAAGATCGATGATGATAGAAAACAACTGAAAGTCAGTCTGTTAACAATGCATGATCTTATTTGCGGAATATCCCCTTTTTCTGTAGCGTGTTAGTGCAATGGCCGCGACATGCGCGGTATCGCATGCGTCGCTTTCTCTACATAACGTACGAGCTGTACCTGATGTGACAGTGGACAGATAAATAAATGAAATCTACTTAAGCAGAGCCGATCGATTCTTTTGCCGCGATCCGATACGTTACATAAAAGCGGTTCATGTTAGTTTTATACTGCCGAGCAAACAGGGTGTTTGTTTTACGTGGATGGAACAAAAGCCATCGTCTATTAACTACAGCATGGGGTGCTCAACTCTGCAGCACGTGCTCGCTTCAGCTATACATCCCTTTTCCCCAGTGAAGAAGGCAAGGAGAGACAGTTCCAGTAGTCCTAGAGGGATGAATGTGTATGTAAGAATGACACAGCGGTGCCATCACTGGAACTCAGTAACCACGCACAAGTGCATTATTCTGTCATAGTATGTGGAGGGAGGCGATTTAAACTTCCTCTTTCTTGCAGTTGAGAACCGCTGAAATACATCCTTTGTTTGTCCTTTTACAGTTGTTATTTACTGTAATTCTGCAGCTAAGCAACATATTATGTGTGCAAATGGGAAGGTGTTTTTCCTTGAGCGATACTAGCAACCAATCGAAGTCCTGCGTTTTTTTTATTTTGTAATGTACGTCCTCCAAAGTTAATTCATATCGGACGGTGAATGAATTGGATGAAATGATGCTCAACTGAGTACAGGGTCCATGGAGCTTAGTATTACCCGACATTCGTCTTGAAGGATAAGGGAAAACCCCGGAAAAACCTTATCCAGGTAACTCACCCTGACCGAGATTGGAACTCGGGACCTCTTGAACGTGAGGCAGACATGCTACCATCTACGATATGACTTAAGGTTGGACGTAAATTACACACACACACACACACACACACACACACACACAAACACAAACACACACACAAACACACACAAACACACACACACACAAACACACACACACAAACACACACACACAAACACACACAAACACACACAAACACACACACACAAACACACACACAAACACACACACAAACACACACACAAACACACACACAAACACACACACACACAAACACACACACAAACACACACACAAACACACACAAACACACACACACACAAACACACACACACACACAAACACACACACAAACACACACACACACACACACACACACACACACACACAAAATCCACACCGACCCGTTTTGTCCACAACAAATCTCGCATGCGATCGCCTGGGACAGAACCTGGGCCGCCTTCGCGAGAGTCAAGTGGTCTAACGGCTCGGTCACGGCGCGGCCACCATAGTAGCTCAATGGTTAAGATCAACCGGACGGAGACCAGGAGATCCGTGGTTCAAATCTTACCTATAGCATTGGCGTTTTTTAGTCTGAATCTACCTATGCAACCATTTCCCATACATGTATAGTGCGGGAGAGCAATTAACTTCCTTCAAATACTTATTAAAAGTATTATTTTTTAATTTCGGAGGGGATTCGACACTGTGAGTAGTCTTGGTCTATTGTACTTTGTGCCCCCAAGTGGGGCAACCAAGGGAGGAGGGATGAGGCGAGAGGAGACAGAGGTCAGTCGCCCAAGGAGTCACTACAGTGCATAGGGCAGGATCCCTACATTGTACTTAGATGGAAACCTCTCCCGCCAGGCTAGGACAACGTACATTCTCCCGTACTGCGGTTCGAAGACATTGCGAGCATTGTCTACACCGGCAGTTGTCGCTGAGTTCCCTCTTTTACCAGGGAGTTACCGAGCTGTCCCCGAAGGGCGCCCGGTGCCTCCGTGGGGCTTTCCAGTAGGGCAAGAGCTAAATATTAACAAGTCCTCCCGCATCTGGTCCGAAAGCACAAGACGGGTGGAAGTGCATACGCCACTTACGCACGCCAACCCCAAAAGGAGAAGGCTACCGAACAAACTCGGTAGGGCCACCTGGTGTTCTAGCACAACTTGTGCTAGCTATAGAGGCTAGTATGAGGGAATATATGGCTTTCCTCAACACCATCCGAAGACGTACTAGATCTCCCAGTGGTATCGGGAACCACTGCCCTCTCGAGTCCAACCCAATCCGAACAACTCCCTATCAGGGAGGGGCTCGAATGTCTTTCCGGAAGTTCATCTAGTAACTTCAGAGGAACCACGAGTGCTAGGGGTCCACAGCGCCCGCACGACGGCAGCTGAAGCGGACGGATCCCCCTCCCCGTACGGGCGGTTCGAAGACAAAGTGAAGTGAATGTGAGGATCTACTCCCATAATTCCTGGACCCGTAGGACCAGAACCCGGGCCTCTTGTGTTCGTTTTACCGTAGAACAGTACCTATTTTGTAAACTGCCCCCCGCGCTGCTCACGGCCTACGGAAACGGAAGTGGATACGCCACTTACGCGCTGGTCCTTAATGAACCAGCTACCAAAAACCCTTGGTAGGGCCGCCGGTGATCTAGCACACCAGCTACTAGCTCTGCAGGCTAGTCCCCGGGACATATTAGGCAACCCTCTACCCCTTCCGGGCAGCCCTAGCTTGACCGGAGGTACCCAGATCCCCTGTGTGTCGGGAACACACCTCCACCTTGAGTCCAACCCAATCCGAACAACTCCTCATCGGGAGGGGCTCGGCAGTTCGGCCCGATGTTCCTCTAGTAACGTCAGAGGTTCCACGAGTGCTGAGGGTCCGCAGCGCTCGCACCACGGCAGCTGAAGGGGATGGATCCCCCTCCCCATACGGGGCGGATCGAAGACAGCCCCAGGAGTCGGTTCGGACACCAGCAAGCGACCTTCTGGAGGAGGAATTGTGCACTCAGAGCATATCATCCTACCATGCACCGTCGACACTTCTGGCCTAAAAGAGACGACCAGATAAGAGATGATGTGAAATGATGATGGACAAGATGGACAGGAAATTCGGGGAGTGTAATTTACCTACACAGCATTCCCATAGTGACCCGGGAAAACCCCTGAAAAAACCATAGTTCAGGCAGTTCGGCCTCGAGAATCGAACCCAGGATTCCCGAATGCTGTCCACAGATGGAACCGCCTGAACCATCCCTTTCGGTTATTGGAAGTATTTACTCGCTTTTGTGATTTCTTCCTAGTTGTCACATAGCAACTACCTCTTAAAAATGTGACTAACTTAAGCTCATAGTCTCCTATTCGCATTCTATGTATAAGTAGATATACAATAAGAACACTTCTAAGTTTATCTCGAATAACGTAAAGTAAATAGAAGGATAACTGTTTGCAGGAACAAACAGTTTGGACAAGATTTACTTCAGTGACTACTTTTTCTCGCTCTTGTGAGTTTGAGATGCTACAGAAGGATTCTTAACTGGACGGAAATTGTTGTGCCGTATTCGCTGTTTTAAGTTGGAATGGCCATCCCGGAATCACACACCGGAATTGCTTGGGATGATCCTCGCGTGATCATCCGCACAGCGAAACGTAGTCTCAAATCGGAAAGTTAGCCTGGACCTCGGTGGAAAAATAGCTTAAGTCTCTTCATGGCTTAAACTCGCCTAAAACATTTTTACCTTTTCTGCTGCCTAGCTTAAATAAGTACAAAAGTATAGTACCCCACAAATTGCTATACACATGTTACCAAAACTACTCTCTGAATCCTAAAATTAACACCATAACTTCCTATGAGTAATTCAATTTCAACAGCTTCATCACACTGGTTTTAAAACAATAATGCCTGATTTCAACAAGAGGTGTTAAAACTTAACACCAGTTAAGCAATTGCTGAAAGAGAAACTGCATTTCACCAAGTGTTAGCTTAACACTCGTGTTAAATCTCTTGTTAGACTAACAAGCCAAATTTCTGATGTTAAGTCCTTAACAATTATAAATAGTCAAGATCGCTGGCATGAACTCAGCTGTTGATGTCGATTTGCTATATTTAAGACCGTCTAAACGGCATTCATAATAGAGTACGGCCTATGAGGAGAAATGATTTTTAGGAGCTAATTTTCTACAGAGGTATAGACTGTCGAAACATGTTGCTATGAAGTTTACTGCGGAAGTACAAGAGAGGTTAGAACATGCATCGAAAGGAATATGCCGATCTCGCCTTTGCTTCAAGTATTACTAACTTTGCGATTTTATAATTCACTGAATTATGTGGATAATACACTGTCCACCTCCCGTCTTGAAACGTTCAAGTCACTTGTCCTTCTTCGCACCTCGTTTTAAATTTACGTAATACTGAGAGTATCCATCGAAAGGAATATGCCGATGTCTCCCTAACCTCAAACTTCCTCCAGGGGCTGCCCCACTTTGGGTATACCTTTACCAATTCAATCAAATGTTAAGGCTGTTTTTTTATTTCCTTTACATTACTTATCTTTCTCCTTCTGTGTTTTATTTCTTTCTCTTTATTTTTCTCTGTTTCTCTCGTTCTTTCTTTTCTCATCTCTTTTTGTTTGTTTGTTTCTTTCTTTCTCTCTTACCTTTTCCTTTCTTTCTGCCTTCCTGTCTTTCTTTCTTTTTTTCCTTCTTCTTCTTTCTTTCTTTCTTTCTTTCTTTCTTTCTTTCTTTCTTTCTTTCTTTCTTTCTTTCTTTCTTTCTTTCTTTCTTTCTTTCTTTCTTTCTTTCTTTCTTTCTTTCTTTCTTTCTTTCTTTCTTTCTTTCTTTCTTTCTTTCTTTCTTTCTTTCTTTCTTTCTTTCTTTCTTTCTTTCTTTCTTTCTTTCTTTCTTTCTTTCTTTCTTTCTTTCTTTCTTTCTTTCTTTCTTTCTTTCTTTCTTTCTTTCTTTCTTTCTTTCTTTCTTTCTTTCTTTCTTTCTTTCTTTCTTTCCTTCTTTCCTTCTTTCTTTCTTTCTTTCTTTCTTTCTTTCTTTCTTTCTTTCTTTCTTTCTTTCTTTCTTTCTTTCTTTCTTTCTTTCTTTCTTTCTTTCTTTCTTTCTTTCTTTCTTTCTTTCTTCCTTACCCCTCCCTCCCCCCGTCTTTCTTTGCTTCTTTCCTTCTTTCTTTCTTTCTTTCTTTCTTTCTTTCTTTCTTTCTTTCTTTCTTTCTTTCTTTCTTTCTTTCTTTCTTTCTTTCTTTCTTTCTTTCTTTCTTTCTTTCTTTCTTTCTTTCTTTCTTTCTTTCTTTCTTTTCCCTTTCCTTCTTTTTCTTTATTTGTTTTGTTTGTTTCTTTGTTTCTTTCTTTCCTCTTTCTTTGTTTTTCTTTCTCTCTCTTTCCTTCTTTCTTTCTTTTATTCTTTCTTTCTGTCTTCCCTATTTGTTTCTTTCTTTTTTATTTCTTTCATTCTTTCTCTCTTTCCTTCCTCATTTTTCTGTTTCTTTTTCTTTCTTTCTTTCTTTCTTTCTTTCTTTCTTTCTTTCTTTCTTTCTTTCTTTCTTTCTTTCTTTCTTTTTTCTTTCTTTCCTTCTTTCTTTTTCTTTCTTTACTTCCTTATTTCTTTTTTCTTTCATTGATTCTTTCTTTCTTTCTTTCTCTCTTTCTTTGTTTCTTTGTTTCTTTCTCTCTTTCCTTCCTTATTTACTTTCCTTCCACCCATCTTTCTTTCTTTCCTTATTTCTGTGTTTCTGTACTTCTTTCTTTCTTTCTTTCCTTCTTTCTTTCATTTTTCCTTTCCTTCTCTTTTCTCTCTACTTCTTCCTTCTTTCCTCCATTCCTTCCTCCTTCCTCTCCGTTCCTCCCTTTCGCCCTTCCTCCCTTTCTTCCTCCCTTCTTTTCTTTCTTTTCACTCCTAGACATGTCAATAAAATATTTTCGCAGCGACCAGTTCTTAAAATATTTTACCGTAGCTTTACCAACCTTAGTTGCATTTCATTGAACCTACAAGAAAATATGTAGTAAAACTTTTCTCTAGAAATAATAATCTTATTTAACTTGAAGTAATAGAAAACTACGACGTTTTAAAGTTATTTTAAGAGTAGTGTGTTGTACGCTTACAGAAAGTGGTGTGAAAGTAAGTCATCGAATTTTCTGTACCGTTGCAACTCGCGACGTTTGTCCGCTGTTTTGTAATTTGGCTCGTTTTGAGCTGACACAGGAATTTCACTCATGTTGTTTAAGGAAATGATGCTTGTGCCTAAAAGTTCATTAACTTAAGCTTCCCCGGAAAGTTGGCATACCTTTCTGACATGTATGAGAAACTATATTTATCTAATGCACTTATAATCTATGGCAGTAGAAGAGAAATATTGGAACTGAAAACTACTCTGTTACAAATGCATAGGTAAAAATACTACAGACTAGTTTTACAAAAGCGCCTCTACTTAGGAACGGAGACAGAAGCGGGCGTCTTATATGGTTCGAATTATCATCAGCTAAATATTTCGTTCTCAATTAAAAGTTATTAGAAAACACTTCCAAATTATGACTTTTTACGGCATTAAATCGTCATTAATGGCTAAATACAATGAAGAACTGCTTTGGGAAATATTTGGCGAAGAATCACCATTGAAGGTATTAATTTGTGCTGCGTTTCGAAGACATCCTTGCTTTTATACTGCTGAAGTTACTCTGGAAGTTGCTCTGATGCTTCCTCTTTTCAAACAATGCTTGAATAAGATGGACGGGTGTCTTATGAATTTGTTCTGGCAGACTATGGGCATTGGCATGAGTCAAATCCAAAACATTTTACATTAACAGACATCAACTCTGTTGTCGATGGATTCTATATAAACCGACTCCTGATCCAAAGCAATAATCCATGATTGGTGTGAAAAACTGGAAAAATTCCAAGGCGCCACTTCAAGTTTGCTTTGGGATGTCATTACTTTGAAAATCTTCGCTTGTTGTGCTGTTATAAAGAAAAGTAAATTGAGTGAACGCGTCTTTCGAACATAATTTAAGCTTACAAATTTGCATTACTGGTAAGAAAGTGGTTGTTCATTTTTTTCTCACTAAAACTAAACATATTCCTGCTAAGGCATTGGAAGATGGACACGCCGTTTTGGCCTACTGGTATACAAATACCTGTCTACCGCATATTTTTAAATTTCGAAAAAAAGAGGTCGAAAAAGAAGTTAACAAGGATTCGTCGCATAGAGCAGAACCTAAGACCTGAGAGGTCAGCACCATAGACCCTACACTTAGAGCCCTGATCTAGCATCCTGGAATTTCTTATTCTTTCCAAAAATGGAAGATAAATGTATAGAATCAGCTGTGAAGCATTAGTTGAAGCAGTGAAATATTATAAAACCGGATTTCTGCCCACAGGTTACCGTTTACCAGTTATTTATTCAAGTAATTCTAAATATGTCATTAATTTATAATAAACATACGTTAAGATAATTATATTTTAATAAAAAGCCTTACAGCCTATTTTTGCAGAAATAACAATTTTTGATGTGAGATTTGATTTGGAAAGGGGAATTTTCTTTTTGAGTTGTGATGCTCAGAGAGGCGTACAAAAGGCCCTTTACCTGAAACGTCTACTTCTTGGAGCACTCGTGGTACCTCTGACGTTACTAGAGGAACCTCGGGCCGAACTGCCGAGCCCCTCCCGTCGGGGAGTTGTTCGGTTTGGGTTGGACTCGGGGGGTAGTGTGTTCCCGACACCCACGGTGATTTGGGTACCCACGGCGGCTATGGCCGCCCGGAAGGGGTAGAGTGTTGCCTCATAAGTCCCGGGTACTAGCCTGCAGAGCAATTAGAAGGTGTGCTGGATCACCAGGTGGCCCCACCGAGGTCATATCGGTAGTCTTCCCTGCGTTTTTTTTTTTTAATTTACGTCCTCCAACGTTAAGTCATATCGGACGATGAATGGAATGGATGAAATGAAGCTCAAATGAGCCCGGGGTCCATGGTGCTTAGAGTTACCTGACATTCGTCTTTCAGGATAAGGGAAAACCCTGGAAAAACCTTATCCAGGTAACTCACCCTGACCGAGATTCGAACTCGGGACCTCTTGAACGTGAGGCAGACGTCCTACCACTACGCTACCGAGGCGGACCCTGCGGGGTTGACGCGCGTAAGTGGCGTATCCACTTCCACCCGTTTTGACGTTGTAGTCGATGGGGGTGCTTTTTAGACTCAAGATATTGTCCCGTGGAAAGACCCCCGGAGTTTCCATTGCTCCCGAGTAGAAGGAGCCCCGGGTCCTTGATCCTACGGGTCCAGGACTAATGCGGGTAGATCCTCTGCACCTAAATAATAATTAAGGTGACCAGGAAACTTATATTTCGGTGAAACATTAAGATTGAATTGCCTGGTAGGTCACAATACTTTCCCTGTCATCGAAAAAATATAATGCATTTAGTAAAATTCTCCTAAGACTAAACCTTCTGGTTGGTGACCACGCTGCAGCCAATGAGGAGGTGTCAGTAGATCGGAGCTCGAGGCGTGATAGGCTGTTTTTGCGCCCACGCCTTCCACTGTTTCTTTTATCAGATACAGTAGCGTCTAGCACGAAAATCCAGGAGTACGGTGTTTACATTGGCTACTTCCCCTGATTCTATTTCGGTGCTTGGTTGCCCGTGTGGCTTTCGACCAGATTAACAAAAAGGCTATGGGCAAGGAAGTACTCAAAGTGCTTCAAATTAGCCCCTTTTTTTCCTCTCGCTCGATCTCTCCTTTTATAACCTAAGCTTTTAGCTCATGGCATTGCGTTCGGAGAACTAAAACGAAATAAGTGAAGTATTCCCAAGACTCCCAGGTCTCGGAAAAAAGGACTTCCTACGAGAGAATGAAGTCATAATCTTTCCTTTTTAGGCAAACCAAATACTGGTTCTTCCATTAAAACCTAACGCTGCACAGGGCGTTTTGCCTTTTCCGCGACCTTACTGGCTTCCACCACTACCGGCTGCCATTGTGCGCGGTACTGGAGTTCTTAAAATCCACATCGCTTTCAAGAAATCCCTCATTTGCAGTTTGATATACTGTTAGCGCCAGAACATAATCGGTTCAATATTCCATGAACAGACTGTAAGGGCAGAGAGGTACCAAAATTACATTTGGCCTCATTTTATCATGTACTGACAGGAGAAAAGAAATCGTATGGGTGGTTTCAATACTGCCCATACAGCAGAGGAGTCCATAACACGAGGTCTGTTCAATAAAGAATGATCAGTATGTTTCTTTGACAACGTACCTTTACTCATCCTCATAATTTTGATGGTCCTTCTCAAAAAAGTCTCCCCTAAATGTGATGCACTTGTCCAAGCATTTCTGCCAGTCTTCAAACATATGCTGGAAACTATTTTTGAGATATCCATCAAAATTGCCTCCGCAGCCTTCACCATTGCTTCTGATGATGGATAATGCCTCCCACGAAGGCGTTTCTTCAAGTTAGGGAATAGAAAAATGTTACATGGGGCTAAATCCGGAATATAGGGAGGGTGAGGGATGTACTTAACGTTGATTTCTTCAAGATATTCAGCGAAAACATTGGCAATATACGGCCGCGCATTATCGAGGTGCAGCATCCAGCCTGCTTCATGTAAATGTGGTCTTTTCCGTCTGATATAGGCTTGCAACGTTTTCAAGACATCCCTGTAGTATTGTCCAGTTACTGATGTGTGTGCAGGTACAACATGCTGATAAACCAGTGCATGGATATCAAAGAACTTTCCCAGCAGAAGCAACCACTTTTGCTTTTATGGGAGTTGGTGATGATGGAAATTTCCCCACTGAGCTTTGCTGTTTGCTCTCAGGATCAAAATGATGTAGCCAAGTTTCATCAGCAGTGATTACGTTTGAAAGAATCTCCGGATCTTCCTCTAACATCAACTTTAACTGCATGTT
>CM060960.1:30742830-30772830 GCA_030765055.1 Mantis religiosa
CAACTCTTCCCTTATTGTTATCTCTTCTTGTCTTCCCCACAGCTCGTCTTAAATATCTCATTTCCATAGTTGTTATTTTACTTTCTTGTTTCTGTAGGAGAGTCCAGCTCTCTGCTCCATATAATAGAATTGGTAGTATTATTGTTTTAAATATTATAATTTTTGTATCTTTTGTTATTTCCTTTTTTCCCACAATAGTATTATTAATCTGATAGTAGACCGAATTGGCCTTTCTTATTCTTTTTAAAATTTCCTGCTCTATATTTCCATTCTTATTTATAATTGTACCCAGGTCAATTGTCTACCTGTCTACCTGTCAACTGTCAAATGTCTACCTGTTCTAAGATTTCATCATTACACTTAATTTTAACTTCTTCTTCTTTCCTTCCTATATACATGGTTTTTCTTTTGGGTATGTTTAATTCTAAACCTTTTCTAGTTAATTCTTCTTTCCATTCATTTAGCGCTAATTGTAAATTATCATTACTATTTGTTATCAATACGATGTCATCAGCATATATCAACGATTGTGCCCAAACTGGTCTTAAATTTCTATATCCTATCATAGTTCCTTCTGTTCTTCTTTTGCAAATTTTCCTTATTTCATCCATCACAATAATAAATAACAGTGGGCTGAGGCTATCTCCTTGTTTAACTCCTCTATTCATCAGAAATGGTTCTGATTCTTGTCTATCTAATTTTATTATCCCTTTTGGGTCTTGATAAACTGACTGTATTGCTTCAATAAAATTCATAGGTACTTTTTTGTTCTTTAGAGCTCTCCAAATTTCTTCCCTAAGTATGGAATCAAATGCTGCTTTCAAATCTAAGAATCCTAAATAAATAATCTTTCCTCTATCTATAGCTTTCTCTATTATCATTCTCAATGAGAAAATTTGGTCTTGGGTTTGTCTACCCATTCGGAAAGCAGCCTGTTCTTCTTCTAAATCTTGTTCTGCTATTTTCCTCAATTTCTGTTCCAGGATACTAGTGTACACTTTATATACCACCGGGGAGAGACATATAGGTCTATAGTTTGAGCAATCACTTTGGTTGCCCTTACTGATAAATTTTGTGAAGATATCCACTGGTGTTCGATCAGTGCTTGAAGATTCATAGACATCTTATGCATTTGTTACCGAGCGGTAATGAAATTGTTCGGGAGGTGCAGGTTCAATTCCTTTGGTCGGCCAGCCGACCCATGGACTTTTTTGGAGGTTTTCACGAGTCACCAGGCGAATTTTCGGTCACTATTCCATCTCTATTATATTTTCACATAATCTCTCATCTTTCAAGGTTCAAGTGTCGCTAGTTTCTCGACTAGCAGCAGGCCAGCAAAAGAATCAAGTCGTCCAGGTTGACCTGGACGGAGTGTTTGCTGCCCAGCACCTAGCCGCTCATTGCGGCTTTATCTGTGCAGTATAATAGAGTCGTCTTATGTCTCTGGCGGTTGTCTCCAGCAGTGGTATGTCTAGCCTTATGCGCGCTGTTGCCCCGTGGAGGTTGTGCGCCCAGTGCTGGCTGCGCTCTTCCGCCTTCCTGGGAGGCATCTGGGCACAGTCCGCTTGACAGGCTGGAGAGAAAGGAACAAATGTTTAGGTAATGGACTTACCAAGCCCATTTCTGGGCTTGGGGGCTTGGAGTCAGTGGAATGTGGCCCTGTTTAGTTCTGGTTACCCAAAGCATCTTTGGGCAAACGGTAGCTCGGTCGGTGGCGAGGAACTCTGTGGTCGTAACGGCCAAGGGTGTTCACCAGGATATTGGCATGGGAGTCTAACTTATCATAGATGGTGCGGGATCTCTCCCGCACCACGTCCACAATGTACGGGACTCCGGAGTAGGTGTGAAGGATGTGGGACGGGAACCTACGCCCGGTATCGTAGATCATGCGCAGTGCCCTGTTCTGGACGTGCTGCAGTCTGCGAATAGTGGTGGGAGTCGCTGATCCCCAGACTTCGCAGCCGTACAGAATCAGGGGCGGTAAAATCGCCCGATACAGGTGTTGCTTGAGGTGCGTTGGCATGGTGGATTTAAGTACAGGGTACAACTGCGTTAGTGCTGTATGCCCTTGTCCGGCTTTGACCTTGATGTGAGGTGCGTAAGTGAGACCGCGATCGAGTTGGACGCCAAGGTATTTGGCAGTGGGAACCCAGGGGATTTGCCTCTGCCTCAACCTCAGCGACCAATCCGGTCGCCTAGCTCGGACCTTAGCCAGGAGAAGAGCGGAGCTCTTCTCGGGGCTAATGGCCATCCTCCACTTCTCACTCCATGTTGCACGGCAGGGTGATATACTCCTGGAAAATACTTTATCCTCTGCTGGGACAATCTCCGGTCTCCCCTGCCGGGGATTTTGAAGTGGTTAATGGTAAATACCCTGCTCTCTGCATCGTGGTGGCTTCTTGGAATGACCGCCTTCCCTATCCTGTCACCTCATCCTTGCTCTCGGTGGTGGCCCATTTGGGGGCATAGTTACAGAGGCCATGCTTGGACCTCCGTGCCGAATCCCCTCCGTAGCATACTCCAGACCTGTATGAATTTATTTGGGCGATATTGGACATTGGTATATGACAAATCCAAAATAATATACATCAGTATTTAGACGTAAGGAAAGTTTAAATTGTTGGACTCTTCATTATGTGAATCCTATTCAAAAACAAGAACGGGTTGTTTCTGCATAAAACCTCTAGAAGAATTCCAAGACAGCACCCAAAATTTGCTAACACCATTTACTAGTAATGAACCTTGGATCACGTTTTGCTCAATGGATTTTGGGAGAAGAAACCTAATCTCTGTTGCATATAACCTTGCCCCGCTGACATGTAAGACTCCATGTGCAACTACCTTCCCCCTCACCCTAATTGGCTAATGCTTTCGCGCCGTAGGCCATAGGCGGTGCCTTCCCGTCACATTGAAACCTGCAGTAAACGTCATAATAATTGCCATGAAGATAGAAATAAGAATATGAAGGCATGCAAAAATAATGAAACTGAGCAAGTTGAAACTGAATGAATGAGTAATGAGTAATGAAACTGTTTATACTGAAAGGCCTTCGGCTTTACCACTGAGATATTTTTAAACCGGCACACATACCTTGCAAAAATGCTTGCCTTTGAGTCTTAAAACTCGTGTCATGCCATACTTGTCGTATGTCCTTCATTCAGCCAAGTCTCGTCAAAGTAGTATATTTTGCGATTTGTATCTCGGCGCAGTCTGATTGTCCTTAAATAACATCTTCGCCACAAAGCAATATCGCCCCTGGAGTGGTAAGTTTCCCTGTTGCCTCAATTTCATGTCGCGATGTTCCTACGCATCTAACACACCTGTAAGTTCAGGGCACAGCTGTTCGACTTCTCTCACTGACTAAGACGGATTCTTCTCTGTGAGTGCATTAAACACATGCAGCACAATTATTTTTTCACCGCTTTGTAAAGGTTTTCCCTTGCGATGCTTCAGCGAAAAACTGGCGGTAGACTCTGCCATTATACATATAAGTACACGCGCAATAAACAATCAGTAAAATAATTTAGCTCTCGCACTCGGCACAACACACCGTCGAATGACGATATATGACTAATCCAGTTCAAAACAAGGTCAGTGATAAAAGTCATATAAACAAGTATGTCATCACTGCCGCTAAATCACGTGATATCGTGTCGTGTGCTTGAGAGCAAAGGAACCTCCTCTTTACTTCGTTTAAGAATTAACATGCATTTCAGATAAATCACCTCTGTTGCGTAATATATTTAATTCAAACAGTTACGAAAATATAAATTTGACAATTCTCTTCCAACATATAAAGACATATCACCATGTTAAATAACGAACTAATTTTACCGTGTATACTGCAATAGCAGCCAATGAGAGGTGATAAGGTCACGTGATCATTAAGACATACGGGGCAAGCTTATGTGAAACAAGGATTAGGTCTACGTAAGGCTGAATTTCTTATAAATTGGAAGAAATTTGAAACCATTAAGTGAAGGTGAATTTATCAAGCAAAGCTTCCTAGTTGCTGCGAAGGAATTTTGTCCAGATTTAGTCGACTTATTTGCATAGGTCAGTCTCTCTCGAGTAACGAGAAGCACAGAAGAATTGTGTTGTGATTTGGAAAGGCAATTAAATGACAAAATAAGGTCATTAGCATGTTTTTCTTTAGCCCTGCTTGAATCGATGGACGGATATGACGAGGCGCGGTTAATTGTATTTCTGAGGGGAGTTGATAATGAATTAAATATATTATTTATATCACAATTGCCACTGTGGGAAGGACAACTGATAGTTGCAGATTTATATCCTTTCCCTTGCTGGCGTGCCGTGTTCACAATAAACGTCATATTTCTGGAAAAGTATGCAGAACTTCTAAAGCAAGTACAAGACACGTTACCTTTGCAATTTGAAGATATAAGAAATTTGAGACAAATATTCAATTATTTTGCACTCCTTTGAAGGTTCTATGTAGTGAGGCCACACACGAGCTACAAATGGAACTACTTTTACTGCAAAATTCCACGACAGTAAACTGTTTTTAGCAGGAAAGATGGCAATTGTTTACATCTTTGCCCTGTAGTGATAATCAGAGATTTCGTTTGTTTTCATCTAATTTAATGGCAGTCTTTGGCTCTATATCTGCGAACAAACCTTTTCAAAGATGAACTATATTAAAAGTGAATATCGCAACAAGATCAGAGATGATCACCTTGCCTATCTCTTGAAACTGTGCACTTCATCTTTTGCACCACATGTTGCAGATCTTGTAAAACATAACTTGTGCGACAGAAGTCATCCTAAGAAACATTAGTAAGGAGTAAACTATGAGTGCGAACGGTTATGAATTCCTCTACGTAAGAATGATAGCGATGTTCCACCACTGGAACTCAGTAATCACAGGTAAAGTCTGTCTAGCCAACGCGAGTACAGCTGCTAC
Source organism: Mantis religiosa (assembly GCA_030765055.1). NCBI lineage: Eukaryota > Metazoa > Arthropoda > Insecta > Mantodea > Mantidae > Mantis > Mantis religiosa. The sequence continues at coordinate 30,747,755 of CM060960.1, forward strand.
CGCCCACTAATGACCGCCATAAATCTATCTCCACACTTCAGAAATGGAACACTGTCGTTGAGGACCAATATCAACCCTGATTTTCTGGAAATGACAATCGCATGTTTACACCACTTGGAGTCTCAGTTGCCAAGGTTCCAACTTCCAGTTGATCTGTTTCATTACGTGCAAAAATTCGTTGTGTGTCACGATGTGGAGACCGTGGGAGGGAAATGCAGTGGTAAATGCAAATGAAGTAGTAGATAACTTTCAGACACGTAAAAATAATCAAAGTGAAGACAATAGTGTGAATAACTGGGCCGAGTTATGTTACTGGAGAAACCTCAAAAAACAAAATTATAACGGGAACTCTTTCTAAGGAAATTCGAGCGCTTGTTTTGAACACATATAAATATGTGCTGAAAAATAATCTTGGTAAGGGGTCATGCAATGAACCTGAAGATAAATTCTGGGTATTCACAGAAATACAGTAAGAAAAATTGTGAAAAAAGGAATACCAAAGGCGCCGATCAAGTATGAAAACAAAAGGAAACATTTCTCTAACATGCGATTTAAGTCGCCGAGAAATTTATAGATTCTATGCAAAAGGGAGAGCGCCCACCTTATATTTTTGTTTTGTTTTGTAATTTACGTCCTCCAACGTTAAGTCCTATCGGACGGAGAATGAATTGGGTAAAATAATGCTCAAACGAGCCCAGGGTCCATGGAGCTTAGTTACCCGACATTCGTCTTTCAGGATAAGGCAAAACCCCGGAAAAACCTTATCCAGGTAACTCACCCTGACCGAAATTCGAATTCGGGACCTCTTGAACGTGAGGCAGACACGCTACCATCTACGCTACTGAGGTGGGTCCCATCTTAGATGAATTGGTTGCACATTTCCAAGAAATTTGTGAGTTTCCTTATGGGTACTGCACTTTGCGCGGTCTGCTAAAGGAGCTGGGTTTCAAATACCCTACTTTGAATAAGATAAGGGTTATTATGGAATCCAGTAGAATTCTAGCTTTGCTTTATGTGTGTGTGTATGTGTGTGTGTGTGTGTGTGTGTGTGTGTGTGTGTGTGTGTGTGTGTGTGTGTGTGTGTGTGTGTGTGTGTCAAAACTAAGGAAGTTTCGCAGTAATGGACATAAGATAATTTATTTAGACGAAACCTCGTACGACACCCATAACGTATCGAGAAAGGTGGCAACCTCGCAGAAAGGACTGGGAGGAGTATCTGTGTTGTAGAACGATTATAAGGGTTCGACAAAAGAGGCGGTCGACCTGTACTTGTGTTGACCATACAGACTTTAAACGCGCGAAACTCTCGCAGCGGGTGGAAAGAGGTGACTTCAACCTCCCCTTTCCTTTTTTAATTGCGCATCCCAGTTGTAACCTATTTGCCTCCCATTGGGATGTCTGCCGTAATAGATCTGTGTTGTGGTGCATTGTCAAGGTGCCCCCAAATTTTGGTCTACCGTTTATCTTTCTGAAAAATTATTACATTCTGATTCATGGTGGAAAAGTCATTGCCGAGTAACTTTGAAGTTGGAAACAGGGCTAGCTCCGTGTCTCACTCGGTACAGCATCTGCCGGGGCTTGAGGCGGTACTTGCTCTTTGAGCCCTCCCGGAATCAACACCTCATATGATAGGATATGTGACGGGTGAGGGGTTACGTTTGGAGGGTTATAACAGTTCGGGGCTTTTCTCAAGGTATATCCACATGGATTATCTCTTTTGGGTTTCAGAGAGTGGGTGCATCTTGACAGTGTATTGTTATTATCACACAGAAGATACCACGACCTTTGAATGGCAAGTTTATTTATACAAGTCGCCCTCTCCACCCGTCACTGTTGTGTTGATGTTACTCGCACACTAGACGCGAGATTTTGGACTTGCCCGTTGCTGGTCGCGTTAAATGACGGCTAGTTTGAATCACAGTCGCGTGTGAACTTGTAAATTTCTAGGACGCGCCGAGCTATGTATGAAGCCGTGTGCGCGTTGTAGTTTCTGGACGTCGCGAGAGCATTACTTCACCCACTAGAGTATTTCCGGAGTATGTTGGTAAAATCTTAATGATGTAACGCGTGCTGTTTGTCTCACCCGATAACACAGAATGTTCGATAACGACCTAATATGTGTTGTTCCATCCATTCGTGAAAACAGACTTTGATGAACTTTTAGTACGTGTTTGCTCCTTTCACTCGCGAAAACAGAGTTTAATAATCACCTAATGTGTTGCTTCGTCCATTCGCGAACATGGACTTTGGTGAACCTTCAGTACTTGTTGCCCCCTTCACTCGGGAATACAGAGCTTTTTTCCTAGGAAACATCAAACGTCGCCATTGCACAAATTTCCCCTTCCTTTCGCCGAATTTTGGGCACCTTAGAGGTCATCTTACCTATTACTCGTTCGTTATAGGTAGTGTTTCATCTCTACTCTTAAATTTCATCACAATTTCGAGCTTCTGAGGCATATATTCCACGCAACTTTCTCTTCCTAAGGTCTAGGTAAGTAGTGCAGAAGCACGCTTGCAAAAGTGTACCTTAAATCCCCGGCGTTTATTCTCTCATCACGTGTCATATACGGACCAATGCATCGACTGGCGACTAGGGTCTAGCCTTGAGCGATTCTCGAACAATGCCCCTTTGTCGGGCCACACAAGGAAAATTCCTGTGAGGGTAAGTGTTCGTTTTCCTGGCTCTATTTACACGTTGAGTTCACGTGCTTGCAATAAAATATATGTATTGGGGTTGCCTGTTTAGCTTCTGCACCTGTATATTATATCATTATCTTCTATATTTGTTATAATTTAGCTCAATTCATAGTGAGGTATCTATCCGACCTTAATTATGCATTTAATATGACTTTCGCGGCTATTATGCTTAACAGGGACCGTATCAGGCTCCTGGGTTCGTTTGCACCGTTTTCTCTAGCTAATATTATATTTACTATTAATGAGAGTGTGATCTAATACACGAACTCCATAGAAAAAGTGCTGTACACGAGTTAACGCTGTTGCCATTAGGCAATAATGTTCCAAAGCGTAAAAAACCATGAGCATTGTAGCTGAAGGCGGTACATAATGGAACAGAAAAAGTTTCAAACAACGGAAACAAAACCGAAAGTTGTATTGCACCAAAGCTTTTGATGTCCGGAATAAAAGGCATATAGCGACCGACACTTTGGCGTTTGAAACAACATGCCTTCGGTGGAAAAGGAAATAATGTCCATTAGTTACCAACATCGAGGGAAAAAAAATTACTTTTAGCTTGATGAAAATGCACCACTTCAATCACAGGCTTTGAGGCAGAGATTGAACAACAGTGTTCTCTACTTGTATACAAAGAGAGCATTAAACCTTATAAACCGGTTTTCGGGAGCCAGCACAACCCAAACGTGAGTGTGTGACGTCATGTTTTGTAAGCCGCTATCAGATGATCGCTGTCCCTGACCTTCTTTTGTTTTAACGTGGTAAACATACCTCCAATACAAGCTGCAGCCGTCTTTTGTTGTTTTCTTCCAGAAGAATGCACTCTAGGTTGCTCGTCAGTAGGGATACAACTTTGATATATTTAAATAATTAAGTTTTGCGTTATTGAACGTTCTTGCAAAAGTATTTGAGACGATGTTATTGCCTCGCACGTGGCTCCAAAGGTCCTTGCCACTCACTCCTGTGAGTGAATGAATGCAATCCTCTTTGCATTGTTGTGTCTAAATAAAAACATGCGAAACAAAGGGTGACGGAGTAGAGGCACTCATGTAACATGTAGTTTGAAGGAAGCTAATTTAACTGAAACCTTAATGCCTGATTTCACCAACAGATGTTAAGATTTAACACGAGCTTAGCAATGGTTAAAACAAAAATTGCATTTCAAGAACAAGTGTTAGCTTAACACTCGTGTTAAATCTCTTGTTAAACTAACAAGCCAAATTACTGTTGTTAGGTCCTTAACAATTATAAATAGTCAAGATGGCGGGCGTGAACGCAACTGTTGATGTCGATTTGTTATATTTAAGGCAGTCTAAATGGCATTCGTAATAGAGTACGGCCTATGAGGAGAAATTATTTTGAGGAGCTATCAGAAGAAAATTTTCTACAAAGGTATAGACTGTCCAATCAAGTTGCTATGAAGGTTACTGCGGAAGTACAAGAGATGTTAGAACATGCATCGAAAGTTTCAGCTATTATTAACTTTTCGATTTTGTAATTCAATGAATTATGTGGATAATACACTGTCCACCTCCCGTCTTGAAACGTTCAAATCACTTGTCCTTCTTCGCTCCTCGTTTTAAATTTACGTAATACTGAGTTAGAATATACATCGAAAGGAATATGCCGATCTGGCCTTGGCTTCAAGTATTAATAACTTTGCTACTTTATAATTCACTGAATTATGTGGATAATACATTGTCCACCTCCCTTCTTGAAACGTTCAAGTCACACGTCACTTGTTCTTCGCTCCTCGTTTTAAATTTACGTAATACTGCGTTAGAAACTTGCATCAAAAGGAATATGCCGATCTCGCCTTTGCTTCAAGTATTAATAACTTTCATATTTTATAATTCACTGAATTATGTGGATAATACACTGTCCACCTCCCGTCTTGAAACGTTCAAGTCACTCGTCACTTGTCCTTCTTCCCTCCTCGTTTTAAATTTACGAAATACTGAGCTAGAACATGCATCGAAAGGAATATGCCGATCTCGCATTTGCTTCAAGTATTAATAACTTCGCGATTTTATAATTCACTGAATTATTTGGATAATGCACTGTCCACTTCCCGTCATGAAACTCCTGTCAGCGAGTCGATGATCGCCGGGTAACAAAAGGTGAATTGTGTGGCATTACCTCCCTCAGTAAAGGCAGTGTGATGACGATTATTCAACAACTGGGTTACTCAAAAGTTTGTTCACGTTGGGTACTAAGAATGTTAACCGCCCAAAACAAAGAAACAAGGAAAACAATAGCCTCCGAACACTTGCAGCGGTTCAATTTGGAGGGAGAGGAGTTTCTGGAGACGAAACGTGGGTTCATTTTTTTGAACCTGAATCAAAGAGGCAGTCAATGGAATGGCATCACACAAGGTCAGCGAAGACAAAAAAGGTTCAAAACTCAGCGGTGGGCAGGGAAAGTTATGGCGACAGTATTTTAAGATGCAGAGGGTGTGCTTATGATTTATTTTTTGGAGCAGGGATGCACAATAAATTCTGTCCAATATGTCAGAACTCTCAAAAAGCTGAAAGTACGTCTTCGCCGAGTTCGCCTGACAAAAACTGTGGCAGATGTTCTTCTTTTGCATGACAGTGCAAGACCACACAACAGCCGTTACACCACTGCAGAAATTGAGAAATTGGGATGGCAAATCTCACCTGACCTGGCACCATCAGCCTTCCATCTGTTAGGGTCACTAAAGGAAGCTCATCGTGGGATTCATTTTGAAGATGAGGAGGCTGTGAAAACGTCCGTGCGTCAATGGCTTAGGAAGCAAGACCGTGTGTTTTACCACACTGGAATACATACCCTATTTAAAAGGTGGACCAAAACTGTGGAAAAGGACGGAGATTATATTGAATAGTGACAATTTAATTGTCAATGTTGTAGTTTTTAAGCTATGTAAATTGGATTCAATTTTCTTGGCAATTAAAAGAGAAAAAATAAGAGGCATTACTTTTTTACCCACCCTCGTATAAGCATTTGGATGCCTTTTTGATAAGTGAGGGGAAAGTCTTCTTGTCCATTATATCCCATTATAACTATTCATAAAATTGAAAGCTTTGTCAAGGTCGATAAATGAAACATGCGTTTCAAGATTAACTTCTCCTTAGCCATGGTAAAGAGAGCTCTCTTAGGGGATGGATACCTTGGCCTTTCGGGGGGGGGGGGGGGGTTATGCAAGAGGTTGTAGCTTCCCCACATAAAAAGTCAATTAGTTATGCAAGGAATTTAAGGATGTATTAATTAAATTAATTGGGAGTCGATTAATGACACAAAACAAGACTTACTTTTAAATTTTCCCGGAACTAGTTTCTGAGGCCTTCCCTCTATCTTCAGCCGGATATCGACTGGTTCTCATTGGTGTAGCTGGCAATATTTTGTCATCGGTCTCCTCTGGTGGCGATTCGAGGAACTTGCTGAACAAATCTTTCTGGGGGATGTCGAAATTGAATACTTTGTTCCTATTTTTTGAAATAAAGATTTGTTCCCATGTGGACAGTTCTTCTTTTCCTGTTGTATGTTTTAGTAATTTTGGTTCTGGATTTATGTTGTGGTTTTTTCCCCCAAAAATGCGTGGCAACTGCTGATTTTTCTAATTGTTTGTATTTTATGTTCCTAAAGTGTTCCTTTGCTCTTGTTTCTAAATTTCTTTTGGTTTTTCCAATATAAATTTAACTACAGTCACAGCATTCAATTTGATATATACCAGATTTTTTATTAGATGGAATGGAATCTTTGATGTTTGAGCAAATTAGGTTTTTTAAGGAGTAATGGTTCACTGGAGCTAGTTGAATGTTTTGTTTTTTGAAGACTTTTTTGAATTTATCAAAGGCCCATGGATGGTAAGTGAATTTTTTGAAGATCATTTTAGTTTCTGTAGCTGAGAGAGTTGTGGTTTCCTTTAGTAGTTTCTTCTTATTTGCTAAATTCACTTTTTTTTTGTGTACTAGTGATTTGGGAAAGTCATTTTTCTGTGCTATTTCAATAATTTTATTGTATTCTATTTTGTATTCTTCTGCTGTGAGAGCGATGTTGACCAGTCTGTGTGCTAAACTATTGAAGATTGCCTGTTTGTGGGATCTTGGATTGTAGCCATTAGCTGTTATGTAGTTGTCTGTCTGTGTTGGTTTTCTGTAAATGCCAAAGTTTATTATATTTTTATTTCTGATTATTTTTAGATCTAAAATTGGTAAATACTCGTCTTTTTCAACTTCTACAGTGAACTCGATGCTTTTTTCTTGAATATTTAAAAGTTTTAGTGCATCACTGATGTGTTTTTTGGCGCTAGGGCAAATATGTCATCTACATATCTTTGCCAGAGTTTGAACATCCATGGGAAACCTTTAGTGATCCTTATTTCTAGTGCACTCAGGTACAGATCGGCCAGGAAGGGTATAACGGGTTGCCCATTGCTAACCCAGAAGTTTGATGGAAATATTTTGTTTGAAACTGGAAGAAATTCTGTTCTATGCATAATTTGGTAAGTTCGATGTAATCTGAAATTTCAAGTGATGACATTCCAAGTGATTTGGGCCATTTTTCTATCAATGTTGGGAGTTGTTTAACTGGTATGCTGGGAAACAGTGATTTAACGTCAAACGAGACTAGTGTGAGACCGATGACAAAATATTGCCAGCTACACCAATGAGAAACAGTCGATGTCCGGCTGAAGATAGAGGGAAGGCCTCAGAAACTAGTTCCGGGAAAATTTAAAAGTAAGTGTTGTTTTGTGTCATTAATCGACTCCCAATTAATTTAATTTATACAACAACACTGTTTTCAACACTTCCATGAAAGGATTTATTAAGGATGTATGTTACATTTATATACCTGTCAAGTTTACATAACCTGTATTGAAAAGAAATGGCCAAGACATTTGAACATCAGAACATCAGTCAAAGACATTTGAAAATGGCGAGCAAGAACACAATTCATTTAGTGCGTGTATACATAGTAAAGCGCTGAAAAGAGCAAACTAACGCGTTTGCAGTTGTTTGTAAAGTGAATATCGATTATCGATAGTTAAAATCAATATCGATAACTGAGTATCGAGAAATAGCGGTATCGTTACATCATTAAAATAGGGAGCTTGGGATTTATCAGTCCATTTGAGGACAATGTGTTTATTTGTTTATTCAAGAAGCCTCAGCAGTGTATTTGTAATGAAATCTGGACTTCGTATTTTTGGATGGAATGCAATAAATGCTGTACAAAAGAGAAGGTAAACGAGATGAAACCAAATAGTGCACCATCACCATGCCTGAGGACTTGAACTGATATGATTACACTAGGGTCGCATGCTGAGATCGTTCACCCTTTGTAGACTGGCAGGTTTTTGACCTCATCAACTGATCTGTTTGACCTTGTGGGTTACTTTGAGTCTGAGACCCTTGTGCATAGTGACAATCAGCTGTAAACACAGTACGTGTCTGATATGGAAGCACAATGGCTGCTTATTCTAACGTGATATGCAGTTAAGGGTTAGTTCTAATTTAAACTTTATAGTGAAGATTTATTGAGAAAAGTACTTTTCCTTATGTTTTACCTTTTTATTACTTATGGATATATTAGAGTAATATTAGAGGAAATATTACATTACACATAAAACGTCGATACCAAGGTTTTACCCGGAATACATGATTAGAGGTCCCTAGACTAAAAAAAGTAGTTTTATGACTTTGTTGTTAAAACCCACTGCATAAATAGTGTGCAGCTCTTTTAAACATTATTTATTTTACATAAATTTTTATAATATCAATCATTTTTTGGATTTCTGTTCTTATTGGTTTGAACTTTCGCTTAGACGTTACAGGAATTTCTTTCAGCGATTAAGGAGTATGGTATCTTAAACTTTTAAACTCTGTATTAGAATAAAGAGTAGTATTTCGCAAATAATGTACCAGGGCTGTTCCATAAAGAAAGATAATATTTCTTTTGACAACGTACTTTTACTCCTCATAATTTTGATGGTCATTTTCAAAATAGTCTTCTCTGAATGCGATGCACTTGTCCCAGCGTTTCTGTCAGTCTTCAGAGACATGCTGGAAACTATTTTTGAAAGATCCTTCAAAATTGCCTCCGCAGGCTTCACCACTGCTTCTCATGATTAATAATGCCTCCCACGAAGGCACTTCTTGAAGTTAGGGAATAGAAAAAAGTCACATGGAGCCAAATCCGGACTATAGGGAGGATGAGGGATTCACTTCACGTTGATTTTTGTACTGATGTGTGTGCAGGTTCAACATGCTGATGAACCATTCCATGTATATCAAAGAATGAGATGACCATAACTTTCCCAGCACTTTGACTTTTTGAGGGGTTGGTGATGAAGGAGATTTCCACATTGAGCTTTGCTGTTGGCTCTCAAGATCAAAATGATGTAGCCAAGTTTCATCAGCAGTGATTACGTTTGAAGGAAACTCCGGGTCTTCCTCTAACATCAGCTTTAGCTGCATGCAGAACTACATGTGAATGTCCTTTTGTTCGGGAATCAACAGTCTTTGAACCCATCGCACACAAACACGTCTCATGTGTAATGTTTCTGTCAATAACGTGTAGGTGGCACCCAATGAAATGTTCAGTATTTCAGAAAGTGATCTTAAGGTGAATCGTCTATCGTCTCTCAGAAAGCAATGTTGATGTTTTATTCCGTAACTGGTAACTGGAGCACCGGGTCCACCTTCGTTTGAAATTGATTGTCTCCCCTGTTTAAACATTTTAAACCACCTTCGAGCTGTGCTGTACGGAAGAACAGACTCTCCATAGGCCTCCTGTAACATTTTATAGGCCTGAACTGAAGATTTGTTGAGACGAAAGCAGAATTTCAAAGCCACATATTGTTCCTCGTATGTTACCTCCATTGCAGCGTTAGGCGATACTGAACATGTCTGAACTTGCTTGGTTCTCACAGGCGGGAACCAGGAAATGTGTAGTGTTTAACGCCCGCTTTTACTACATACGGCACCGCAGGCGATGACACTGATGATACATGAGATGAAGATGGAATGAGATGGCGGGGGAAATTGGAGATCCCGGAGAAAACCTGCCCCAACGCCGTGTTGTCCACCACAAATCTCACTTTGCGGTTACCTGGGATCAAACACGCGCCGCCTTGGTGAGAACCAAGTGGTCTAACCACTGAGCCATGTCGTGGCCTGCGGGAACCAGGAGTACCAACAATGAAACTACTACGGCGCGTTTGTTTGATATTAAACTAAAAGAATATTATAAGATTGACTTTTAGTGCGAAAAATTTTGACCGTAAAAAAATTATAATTCTTTGTTGAACATTTTGTTTTTGTAAATTACGTCCTCCAACGTTAAGTCATATCGGACGTTGAGTGGAATGGGTGAAATGATGCTCAAATGAACCCAGGGTCCGTATAGCTAAGAGTTACCCGACACTCGTCTTTTAGGATAAGGGAATACCGCGGAAAAAACCTTATCCAGGTAACTCACCCTGACCGAGATTCGAACGCGGGACCTCTTGAACGTGAGGCAGACACGCTACCATCGAGGCGGGCGTTGAACATTTCTCGTATTATTTCACGAATAAAGAAATGAAACGTCGATCCGAAATCGTGTGTGAGAAATTTATTTTCAGTTCTGGCCGTCTGTAGCTAGACTGGTAAAGGAAGATATAAAGCAATGTAATACCAACAACTCATTAGTAATTAGTAATTTCATTAGTGCGTGGCTAGGAATTTTATTAAAGAATGAAAATTTTTTCTTTATCCGCGTTTGATTTTGGAATCTTTATCATGACAACAAACACTCGTTAAGTTCATATAAATTACCGAAAAACTAGGACCATTAATTGTAATACTGTAGATTATTTAACACTAAGTCTAAAATTGATAAATTGGAACATGAAAACATTTTGTACGCTCCAGTATATAGCTTGAAACATTCCACAGGATGGTATTCAGATGATGAATATGTGGGAAGGGGTATGGATAAATGGATATTTATAGGCGGTAATGCCAAGGTTAACATGCAAGACTTATCCTAATGCAAGTCTAGGATATGAAGTGCAGCAGGTTTTGCAGCAACAATGCTCTGACTGGCTGACCTCCATCAGACACTCTTGACGCCTTCGAATGAAAGCCTATAAGTCGATACAGCCTCAGAACTGTACTTGATGTAAACGAATAATTTTGTGTCCCTCCCATCTGTTTATTGATAAGAATGTACACATATTTTAGACGTATTAAATCCATTACGTAGTAATTCTTACAGTTATTACAACTTAAACCTAATAATTATTTTCAAATATACTTAGATGGATTGTCGTATTAAATATGCAGGTATTTTGAATCACAAATTGCACGATACCAGCCAATAAGGGCTGACGATTCACGTGCCACAAGATTAAAAGGCAAAGTTATGATAGAACTTACATAGACTCCTGTCTTTTATTTATGATGCAATGGAACGATACTATTTAGTAAAACATGAGCGCATTTGAGTGGAACATCAGGTAAATAAAATATTGGAGTCCCAAGTTAATAAGTCTAAGGCGGGCAGATACAGTACTATATTTATTGCATCTTCTATTGTTTGTCTCTCTATATCCTCTGATGACAAATATTGATGACGATATATATTGTCAGCAAAACAGTAATGCCGTCCAAGTGCTGAAATGATGATACAGTTTTACTGTGATAGAAACGCCAAAGTTCACTTCAAACATTAACATAGCTAATGTACAGTCAGCCTCTCTTTCGCACATATACAACTCGTCCACACGTCATTACAATATTTCTCTATGTCTCTTTAGCACGCATCCTTTGATAACGTATAGAATGTCCACTTCTTGTGCTGAGTGATCGATCCTGAACACAACTCCGACATTCGCAGGTAAACTGCTTCGCTGCCTGTTCCACAGCCCGCCGATTCCTCACTACGGAGCCACATTTACTGGCCTGTGAATTTCTCCCAGCACTGCTCAATAGCCTGCCAATTCCTCCCCAAGGAGCACGGAACGTACCGCACTTTTGTGTACTGCCCAGTGACCGTCTGATACCTTACGGCGCCGGCTTCTCCCGCAGGAACCGTACTCAACTCGAAGCTCTAAGCCAGGGGAAGACAGATAGTGGCGGTGTGACGTCACCTCCGTCAGATCTCACCGCCAAATATGTCCCCGAACGAAAGACAGATTAGCGTGTGACCTCACCGCACTGATTTCTGCTGCCTTAGAGGAACAAAATAGTGTAATGTGTTGGGTTTTCGACAGCGTAGGAAAGACAGGAAACATATCGGTTTTAATTACACAATTGGTCACAGTTTATAAGCAATTACATTTTGGCTCTGTGCTAGGAGAAAATATATAAAACTTCAACTCGTAGATAGAGTCAATATGAAAGTTCAATTCCACGGCCGGGATTTGAACCAGGGATCTCCTGGATTCCAAACATTTACTCTAACCCATTGAGCTACCATTTTAGAATACATTTGAGTACTTAATGTCAGGACGGCATCATGACCATGGTAGCGCAATGAGTTAGAGCGACTGGATGGAAACCAGGAGATCCGTGGTTCAAATCCCGGCCATGACATTCTATTTTTCATGTTGACTCTATCAAAGACTTTAGCCTATATACGGCTAGTGTGAAGAAATGATTAATTTCCATTAATTAACTAAAATAATAAGAGTTAAATGATGAATCTTGGGACTCACCATAAACGGTGTATCTCGGATGCGAGAGCTCCTAGTGGTCTACCTGGGAAATATACGAGTCAAATGGACAATTTAGTGTCATGACAAGTTGGCCAAGGTAGCTCAATGGGTTAGAGCGACTGGACGGAAACCAGGAGATCCGTGGTTCAAATCCCGGCCATGGCATTTAATTTTTCATGTTGACTTTATCCAAAACCTTAGCCTATATATGGCTAGTGTGAAGAATTGGTTAATTTCGATCAATTAACTTCAACTCGTAGTTTATCTGAAGCTCAGGCATGTTATAAAGTAAATAAGATAAAACATAAAGTAATTTTCTCTGCAAATTAGAGGGGGCAGGTAGGGCTTCACAGGTTAAAAGATGTTCTTCAGTTATTTTCTTTTCTTTGTTGCACAGAGGACAATTTGGACTTGTATAAATTCCTATTCTGTGTAAGTGTTTGGCCAAATAATCATGTTCCGTAAGTAATCTAAAATTTTCTACTGCAGCTTTACGTGGGATTTCTGGAATAATTTCTGGATTTTTAATTAAAATGTTCCATTTCTTTTATCTTTGGCTTTGTTAGATATTGACTGGTTTTTGTTTGTTTTTATATTTGATTTTGATTAATCTTTCTATGGATGTAAAGGGTAAGTTTTTACTTTTGTTCTGAATTAAATTTGCACCCTTTTTGGCAAGAAAATCAGCTGAATCATTTCCAGCAATTCCACAATGCGCAGGTATCCACTTAATATAATTCTTTTCTGTAGTTGTTGTAGGTTTTGAAGTAGTTTTTTTCAAAGTTATTAACTTTGAAGTTAATCGTTTAATTTGTCCATTACATTTTAACCTTCGTTTCCTATCACTATAGATGTCTATATTTTTTATGTCCTTTGTACTAGTAGATCTGGATTCTTCTATATGACTTGTGCACCTAATTTTTTTTAATAATTTTACGTTCTTTGTATTCTATATTTTCCATATCTGCTTTAGGGTTTAAAATGAATGTTTACAATGTAGCGGTGAGATGAGTGGACACAAAAGATTTCTCTAAGTTGTGTTCGAAGCTATGTTGCGGAATCAGACATTCAATTTGCCTTCATTATAGGAAGCTGTTAAATTAGTGTGGGCGTTTTCGTTAACACTTCCGTTGCTCTCATGATGGGCAATGAAGCATGGCAACAGGAAGGTGATAATTGTCACTGTCAACGTCCTTGGTGAGGAAACAGTCACACCTGACTGTTACGTCACCGCTGCTGCTCAAGAAAACAAACAGATGGTATCTGACGGAGTGACGAAACTGCGTCTTTCATACACCAGACATGAACTGAATACTGCAACATCCTGCTCAACATTCAAAGTCACAGCTGCTTCACTTGTAGGCTTGAATGTTAGAAAAGTTTAAGGATGAAGTTGAATTTCTGTAGTTTATTTGATATGAACAGCATAACTACTACTTCTCTCTTAGAGAGATGGTAAATTGGGGAAAAATTGTCTAATTATGAGGCTTTAATGCCCGATTTTACCAAAAGATATTAAAATCGACGCTAGAAAATGTAACAATTGTCACAGCGCTAACACTAGTGTTAAATTTCTTGCATTCCACCAACCTGTTTTCTGAAAATGTTAACAAACACGTGTTATCGCCAAGAAACGTGTAAATATTTCAGCTATAGAAGGCTATGGTTGAGTCGTATTATTTTCTGAACGTACTGCGATACGCTTTTGCTTTCATTTTCGTCTGCATAGAGCAGAAAAGTGGCAGGTGAACAAAATCCTAAACAAAAGCCGTGAGACAAATTTCTCATCGATGTAGAAAGAATTGTTGATTGAATTGGTGACTAGGTATAATGATATCGTGGAAAATAAGAGGACGGATGCGGTGAATGTAAAAGAGGAACATGTCACTTGGGAAAATATTGGAAACGAATTTAATTCAAATGCATGTGTCACTACTACAAGCACCAAACAACTTCGTCAGTGGAAATTAATTATTCTTTCAGACTGAATAATTCAATTCCACTGCCGAGATTTGAACCACGGATCTTCTGGTTGCCGTCCAGCCACTCTAACCCTCGAGCTACTATGGCCAACGTGTCGACATGAAATTAAATTCTCCAACTGACTCGTGCCGGGAAAAGCAGTCAAAACAAAAATTTCAGTCCGACTCTACCTTTCCAAACTTCGTCAGTATTACGTAAATTTAAAACGAGGTGCGAAGAAGGTCAAGTGACCTGAACGTTTCAAGACGGGAGGTGGACAATGTATTATCCACATAATTCAGTGAATTATAAAATCGCAAAGTTATTAATACTTGAAGCTAAGGCGAGATCGGCATATTCCTTTCGATGCATGTTCTAACTCAGTATTACGTAAATTTAAAACGAGGTGCGAAGGACAAGTGACGAGAGCCTTAAACGTTTCAAGACGGGAGGTGGACAGTGTATTATCTACATAATTCAGTGAATTATAAATCGCAAAGTTATTAATACTTGAAGCAAAGGCGGGAACGGCATATTCCTTTCGATGCATGTTTTAACTCAGTATTACGTAAATTTAAAACGAGGAGCGAAGAAGGACAAGTGACTAGTGACTTGAACGTTTCAAGACGGGCGGTGGACAACGTATTATGCACATAATTCTGTGAATTATAAAATCGCAAAGTTATTAATACTTGAAACAAAGGCGAGATAGTCATATTCCTTTCGATGCATGTTCTAACCTCTCTTGTAATTCCGCAGTAACCTTCATAACAACTTGTTTCGACAGTCTATACCTCCGTAAAACAATTTTCTTCGGATAGTTCCTCAAAATCATTTCACCTCATAGGTCGTACTCTATTACGAATGCTATTTAGACGGTCTTAAATATAGCAAATCGATATCAACAGCTGAGTTCACGCCCGCCATCTTTACTATTTACAATTGTTAAGGGCTTAAGATCAGAAATTTGACTTGTTAGTTTAACAGGAGATTTAACGCGAGTGTCACGGTAACACTTGTTCGTGAAATGCATTTTTTTAACTTATGTTAAGTCTTAACATCTGTTGGTGAAACCGGGCATTAATGTCTACACATAGTACTTAGAGACGTCTTCGTTTCCACCCAAAATTTGATACCATATTTCACGAAAGTACCCGTAAATAAAAACGTTTGCAGATAGAAGGGTCTTGTGCCCACGTGTAACTGCGATTTTATCAAAAGCAGCTTTAAGGTCTTTGATTAAAATATCAAATCTTTAAAATACAGCCATAAAAACAGTTTATCTTGAATTTTCTGAGAGTGTCTTTAGTCAGAATGTCCTGAACGGAGTTAAAATATACAATTAAGTCAAATCTGTTTCTGCATTTAATATTTTTTTCTCCAAACACCTATTCTGGTGTTCTGAAAAGGAAATATATTTTTTATTATTTTTACTTTATATAATACATAGGGGGAATGTTGTATTCCCCCAAAAAGTTCAATATAAAGATTTTATTGTATCCACTGGATCCGTTTTTAATTAACAACGTCCTCCTTCGGATACCCATGGCTGAAAATGTGAAATCTTCAACTAATAACGCTAGCTTTTTAAGATTTATACCACATATGTAACTTAGTGCAAATGTGATACAGCCCATATTTTGTCAATGTCACTTTCATAGTTTAAATGTGGTCAAATTTATTTATTTTTGGTTACGTCACCTAAAAAGTCTCTTAACTTAAATTTTGGTCTAATATTTTAACAACAGGTTCCGAATACATCCATTTTTTGAATATGCTCCAGATTTCTCTGTCACAATAACTTAAAGCTCCAGAAAATAAGGCTGTCAATATGAACAGTTGGAGACAGTTGCAGACACTGCCTCCAAAATTGGCATTTCCGTGGGATCTTTTTTTATTTTTATTTCGGACGATGAATGGAATGGGTGAAAGGAAGCTCAGATGAGCCCAGGGTCCATGGAGCTTGAGGTAAAGTGGAATTATTTCCATGAAGCATTACACCTCAGTGGTTCAGTTCATAAAACAGGGCAAAACCTTTCGTCCATCCTGTAGGTATCGGTAAAGTACATAATCTTTTTTTTTCTAATACATTTTTGTGCACTGAACCACTTCAGAGATAATCCCTGTAATTTGTTGGAATTTACACACACCTGTGATTTTTTTTTTTTTTTTGGTCGCGCCGTGGCTCAGTGGTTAGACCGTTTGGCTCTCACCAAGGCGGCCCGGGTTGGATCCCAAGCGACAGCAAAGTGAGATTTGTGGTGGACAACACGGTGCTGGAGCGGGTTTTCTCCGGGACCTCCGGTTTCCCCCGACATCTCATTCCAGTGCCGTATGTAGTAAAAGCGGTCGTTAAACACTACACATTTCATTTCACATTATCTATGTTTTTCTAGATGGGTAAAGGTTAGTGATTTTCTGTACCTTGGCCATGCAAAGAGAACGAAATGTCACTATCACGTGTCACAACCCGCCTCGGTAGCGTAGATGGTAGCATATCTGCCTCACCGAGAAGTTTATAAACGAAACTGACAAAATTTATAGGGGGTGAAATTCAGAATAAGATGTGGGCTGAATGTATTATCAGAAGAAGCCGAACATAAGTTAGGCTTAAGGCAGGGGTACAAATTGAGTCCTATACTATTCAATTTATTTATAGACGACGTAATAGAGAGGGTTAAGGAAAGCAATGCCCACTGCCCAATAATAATGAACAAAGAGATCCCTGGTTTATTGTACGCGGATGATTTAACGGTAGGAGCAATTTCCGTAATAGGTCTACAAAAGCAAGATTTCTGCATCACGACAACGCTCCAGCACACGCGGCTTTACGGGTGACCCATTATTTGGTATCTCAGAGGTGGTCTGTCGTTCCCCACGTTCCGTATTCGCCGGACCTAGCCCCGTGCGACCTTTTCCTATTTCCACGAATGAAAAAAAAAAAAAAAACCGCTAAAAGGGGAGCGTTATGACGATGTGTAGGCGGTAAAAACAGCTTCGCAAAGGGCGCTGGACAATATCAGACTTGAAGAGTGCAAAACATACTTCCAGCAGTGGAAAAAAGAGACTTGACAAGTGCATCCCATGTAATGGAGAGTATTTTGAAGGTGACTGAAGTAGTTTTGTAAAAAGGTTTATCACATATCAGATTTGACAATTTATTTAGCTAATTACATTCAAGTTCGCTATGACACATTTGTATTTGTAAGAGATGGGACTCTTATGAGAGTCGTTTTTCTCTATAAACCAACTTAATATTCCCCTCTCATCCGCTCCTCTTATTTTTCTTACGTCGGAGATTTGGTAGTTATCAACGCAAGATCAATAGTCGTTCTTCAGGGTTGGAGAACCCTTATACCTTTCTTTCATTCTTTCGGGGGAGGAAGCCGGAGAGGAGAGACGGAGGCAGTTAATTAGCGAAGCTCGAGCGAATAAAAAAGAGAAAAAGTATCAGTCTTGATAATGCATAAGAAAGCCGACAGCCGCATTAGGAAGGAATATGGATGGCACAGTGATGCGAAGGTTTTGCTCAGTGGCAAAGAGAAATTCTGTAAACAAATTAATTAACTTCAACATGCGCTGTTATGCTATATTAAAACCAGTTTAATAAATTTTTAACTTTTCTACCACGTACCTAGATTATCAGAGCCAAAATTTCAATTAAATACATATTTGACAAGTCGCTGAATGGTGTCTGTTCAAATTCAAAACTTTATAGAGTTGCTGTCATATAAGCAATGCCATTTTTAAATAAAACCAGTTGTTTTTAATCTGTTTTGACAGACAATTAACTAGTTTTTAAAGTGTAAAAAATGCACTGCCTAAATGTTTTGTTTTGTGCAAATCCGTCAACATTTTCGGAACCCAACGTGAACACAATTTCCGGTACTTCAAGTTCTCGGTCACAATGCGAAACAAAACACTACGAGAATATTGAGGAAAATAGTCGCACAATGATGAAATTGTAAAGCGTCTGTTTTCTCTCACCTTTTCGTCCACTTTCTGCACCAAATCTTCAGTAACGACCGAAGGACGCCCACTCCGTTCTTCATCATGCACATTTGTGCGGCCATCTTTAAATGCTCTCACCCATTTCCTTACCATTCCATCACTTATCATGTTTTGTCCGTAAACTTCAAAGATCTCACGATGAATATCGATAGGTTTTACGCCTTTAGCACTAAGAAATCGTGTAACAGCCCGTACTTCACAATCGGCGGAACTCACGATTGTCGGAGGCACCTTAAACACTCAGTAACCAACGTATACAATGAAGAATCAGACTGTAATGGCGTCAGTGCGTAGACAAGAGATGTAGGTAACCAGCGCGCATGCGCGGAACGCCGACCGTAGCGCTGTGGAGACGGAATCGCAAAACGGTACTGACTTAAAAAACATGCCTCATATTAACCGAGGAAGAAGATCGCTAGGAAGACCAAGAATACGCTGGGATGAACAGATATGATCGGAACAGGCAAATGCTTAATCCGTGAAAGAAAAAGAAGATGATGATTAAATTCGAAGTTCAAAAGCATGGGCCTTTCACCAAAAGCTCCTGACTTAGAATCCTGTGATTTCTTTCTGTTCTCAAAACTAAAATGCATGAAAACAGTAGTTAGTGGAGTCCTTGAGGATGGGTAGCATCATTAACTTAGATACAGATTTCGTGAAATACTGTAATTATTAGGCTAGAGGGGAATATTTTGAGAAAAAGTAATACTAGTTTGTTTTTGTAAAAACTGTCAGTGTCGCCCTCCATCATCACCAGTGAAAGAATTAAGCCGAACACGCTGTGGTTTTTAGGTGTGTGCCTGTCGCGGATCTCTAAATAATCCAACACCCGCAAACATTAAACCGAAATATAAGCTGTGGCATTAATCATGATGAATGTTCATAAAATGTGTCTCAGAAAGGACTGGCATATGAACGTGCGCACAGAGATAAATGGTTGGATCGGTTTATATGAATAGGAAGTTCAGCGTTTCGATAGGTATGTTGCACGTTGTTCAGGAAGCTAAATTTGACCGTGCAATTTGTGCCATGAGCATTAAACCAATACCTTTTTTATTTTTAAAAAGGATAACCGCAGATAAATAGTTAAATCACCGGCCGGCGCGGTCGTTTAGATCGATCCGAATGTGGTCGCAGTGGTACCAACCATACAGTGTTAAAGATGACGACTCGCTGCCAATTAAATTGCCATTTCAATTTGAGGTTTACTTTTTACAGGTTCAATTTCCAGATCTTATCTCTGCTTTTGTTTTAATTTTATTTTTGGCGTTGTTTATTTACATTTAGGGGTAAAAATAATTATTACTGTGCAGTTGCAGAAAGCACAGTGTGATTCATTTAAAACTGAACCAATTCAATAGGTCATAACTTTTGTACCAATAATAGGACATACGTATAACTTTGGGAGAATATAATACACAATTACACTATTTACATCCCAGAGAAAATGTTGGGAGTGTCCTCCACCAGCATCTTTACATGTTTGCACTCGTCTCACCATATTCTCTGAAGTTTTACGGAGAGTATCCTCGCCAATGTTAGTTATTTCGGTTCGAATGGATTCCTTGAGTACATCAATTGTCCACGGCCTATTCTTGTACACTCTATATTTCAGATACCCCCACACAGCTCACTGAGATTATATATAGAAATAAAAACAAGGATATATATATATATATATAAATATATGTAGTAAGTTAGGGCTAGAAGGTTTTGCTTGGGCGAGAACAGGAATGAGAAACTTCAAAGGTATAGGTCAAGAGAGGGAGCTAGATAAATGTCCATTGTGTGGAGAAGAGAATGCAGATTTCCATTGTATATTAAATTGTAGTCAAACAAAGATATGGAGGGAGCAGGCTTGGCTGCGTAAATGAGACAATTTGGGGGGTGAAGTAGTAATTAGAAAAATTTTGTAAGTAAAAGGGGAAAAGAACAGGAGAAATATAGGGAATTATTTAGGGAAAGTTAAAGAGAGATGGCTAAGAACAATTAAGAGAAAAATATAGAGTGGGATAGGCGAAATAGCAAAAAATCTGTAAAAAGGAGTAGAGGGCCTCGAATACACAAAAACCTAGGGTTAGGTGCTTGGGGACCGAATTATTAGTCAATGTAGGGCAACATGATAGCATTTCCAGGATTTAGAAATATATGGCATTTTTCAGTATGGATGTTATAATTGTAATCATTATTTTGTATTTCCATTTGTTGATGTAAAGGAAAGGTGAGATGAGGTAAGATATCCCCACAAGAAAAATTCCGGTGAGGTTAGGTCAGGGGATCTGGGAGGCCACACACCTTTTGAGATTATTCGATTATCGAAATGTGAAATGTGTAGTGTTTAACGCCCGCTTTTACTACATACGGCACCGCAGGCGGTGACACTGATGATACATGAGATGAAGATGGAGCACCGGTGGAATGAGATGGCGGGGGAAGCCGGAGGTCCCGGAGAAAACCCGCCCTAGCGCCATGTTGTCCACCACAAATCTCACTTTGCGGTTGTCTGGGATCGATTATCGAAGAAACTGATACAAGTTCCATGGTGTCATTAGATATATGGCACGTGGCTCCATCTTGCTGGAAATAACCTTCTCTCAATTCGGTATCATCTCCGTAAAACCAGAGAATATAGAGAGACGAGTACAAACATGTATAGATGCTGGTGTAGGACACTTCCAACATTTTCTCTGAGATGTAAATAGTGTAGTGTAATCTCCCAATTGTGTATTATATTCTTCCAAAGCTACACGTGTGTCCTATTATTGGACAAAAGTTATGGCCTATTGAAATGATTCAAGTTTATATATGTAGATCGCACTATAGAAAAACAGACAGGATTTAGGAAAGGACGAAGTTTTATATATAATGTCTTCTCCCTGAAATAAACAATTGAAAAACGAAAAGAAACTAACTTAGTTACGTACATTACGAAAAAGGCCTTGGATAAAATAGCTAGATTAAAATTATGGGTGATACTAAAGAAAAAGGGAATACCAAAACATTTAATACAAATAATAAAAAACTTGTATACAAAAAACGAAAATCACCGAGAACCAATACTGATTTCAAAACGGATTAGACAAGGTTGTCCAGGTCAACCACTTTTAGACGACATGATCAAATCATTGAAGCAGCAAACGACAGGGGGAATTAACCTAGGGACAAGAACAGGGTTCTCACAGATGATCAAATATTAATAGCAAAATGCGAGAATTATCTTCAAAGAATGGCATACAAGTTATATCAAGTAGAAAAAAAAGCAAAAACTATGGCATATAGAGGTATTCATCCATTTTGGTCTATAATACCTCTAGAAAATAAAACTTGAACAAAGTGCCAAAATTTAACTTCGTCGGGTGTGTTTTATTTAATTACAGTTTATGTCCTCCAAAGTTAAGTCATATCGGGCTATGGCTGAAGTGATGCTCAAATGAGTCCGAGGTGCATGGGTCTTAGTTACCCGGCATTCGTGTACCAGGATAAGGGAAAACCCCGGGTAAAACCTTACCCAGGTAACTTATCCTGGCCGAAATTTGAACTCGGGACCTCTAGAACGTGAGGCAGACAGGCTACCATCTACGCTTCCGAGGCGGGCATCGGGTGTGAATTATCATACATATCGGAAACAGATGTCGATAAAAAATTAAATAAATTTAACTACGTAGTAGTTACAATAAAAAGAACCCAGAGAATAGGTCAAGAAAGGATTCAGTGGTAAAATTGTATAAAGCAAAGGCTCTTTCAACCAAAATATGGACAATGACAGCACAACATGAAGGAAATATACAAGAAGTTCCTTAGAAGCATAGCTGGATGTACAAGACTAGATAAAGAAAAAAAGGATGAAATTCGACATCAATTAAAAATAAAAGAATTAGATAAAACAATAATAGAATATAGAAACAAATGGAAGCAGCATCTAGAAGAAAATAGAATTCCTAAATAGTATATGATTACCAACCACATGGATGAAGAAACCTAGGAAGACTGAGGAAAAGATGGAAGGAGCAGGACTTTGGAACCGAGACAGGCTTAATGCTGTAAACGGAGTTGGAGGAGAAGAAGGAAGAAAGAAGAAGGAAGACCGAGGAAAAGATGGAAGGAGCGGGACTTGGGAACCGGGAAAGGCTTAATGGTGTAAACGGAGTTGGAGGAGAAGAAGGAAGATATAAGGAAGACCGAGGAAAACCTGGAAGGAATAGGACTTTGGAACCGGGACAGGCTTAATGGTGTAAACGGAGTAGGAGGAGAAGAAGGAAGAAAGAAGAAGGAAGAAAGAAGAAGGAAGACCGAGGAAAAGCTGGAAGGAGCAGGACTTTGGTACCGGAACAGGCTTAATGGTGTAAGCGGAGTTGGAGGAGTAGAAGAAGAAAGACGTTCGAGGAAAAGATGGAAGGAGCAGGACTTGGGAACCGGAACATGCTTAATGTGTAAACGGAGTTGGAGGAGAAGGAAGATAGAAGAAGGAAGACCGAGGAAAAGATGGAAGGAGCAGGACTTGGGAACCGGGACAGGTTTAATGGTGTAAACGGAGTTGGAGAAGAAGAAGAAGAAGAAGAAGAAGAAGAAGAAGAAGAAGAAGAAGAAGAAGAAGAAGAAGAAGAAGAAAAGAAGAAGAAGGAAATGAAGAAGGAGAAGGGTGAGGAGTATGAGGAGCATGATGAGGAGAAGGAGAAGAAGAAGAAGAAGAAGAAGAAGAAGATGCGAAAGAGGAGGAAGAGAAGGAAGAGAAGGAGGAAGAAGGGACATATATATTAAGTGGCTAACTGATCCTTCTGTCACCTAAGCAGATATCCCTTTGTGCGCACTTGGTTCTGCTCCAAGAGACAAGACGCAATCCCGAGGATTGAACTAGCCTATTTAAACCATTCAGGCGTTTAACTGGAACTGCCCCTTTTCGTTCTGCAACTGTTTTAATACACGGAAAGTGAAGTTTGAGTTTTTGTTGTTGTTGCTATTTACTCCTCCAACGTTAAGTCATATCGGACGGTGAATGAATTGGATGAAATGATGCTCAAATGAGTCCAGGGTCTTTGGAGCTTAGAGTTCCCCAATATTCGTTTTGAAGGATAAGGGAAAACCCCGGAAAAAACAGTATCCAGTAACTCACCCTGACCGAGATTCGAACTCGGGATCTCGTGAACGTGAGGCAGACACGATACCATCAACGCTAACGAGGTGGGTTAGTTTGAGTTTGTGAAGAATTTTTCTGCAAATCTTCATGTCGCATCCTGGAATACGCTGAATATAAATAGAACGTTTGTCATGTAACCTGACTTTCGTTTTGAGTTAAGCGATTTACAGATAGACAGAGACACTGACACACACACGCCTGCTGGTACCAATTTTAGGCAATACTTTTTTACTATTTTAATTAATCCTCTAAAATGTCTATTCTGAAGTTTTTAATTTTCACACAAAATTACTGTAAAATGTAATTAAGTGCTTTGTGCGTAAAATTATGTCAGAAAGTGGTTAAATGTTATATCTAGTTTGTTGTATTTTAGCAGTAGAAATATATAATGCGCAATTTTCAACTGCTTTCATAAATAAATACTCTTTATTTACATTTTATAGTCTTTTTAAAAGGATTTTTTGGAATACTTTACACATATATTGTGTCTTAAGTTTACGTCAACTGCGATAATGTTTCAGCCTGTTCTAGTAACCATATTTCCTCCCTTCCAGGGTGGAGAGAAGAGAGAGAGGTAACATAATGTAGACGTTTGCAAGCAATTCTTTATTTGAGCCCAGTGAGATGTAAAAACTGTAAGCAGGAGTTATGTCGTCATTCTTTTCCTGTTCCTACAGATGTTCTGGAGAGGTTAGGTTTCCATGGTAACGGGGTACCAGAAATACATGCAGAAGAATATTTTTACTTGCTATTTCGCACGCTAGAATTAGTGTATTTCATTAAAAGATTTTCACCACACATTTTTGTTGTTGTGAAATCCACAACTATTAATAAAAACAAAAGGCAACTGTTCTGTTAACAGTGCTACCAAGCTCTCAATTCATGATCTATGTAGTCGTGACAGCGAAGCATCCAATTCCCGTGAACTTCAGGTGCAATATTATTTTATAAAAATACTATCTTAACCTTAGAGAATCGGAAAAACCTCTGTGTTAAATATGAAAAAAAAATGGCTTATGAACTTTTGAATCGTAACGTGATAGCAGTCCAAGAACAACTTTAAGGTAAGAAGGTACTGCACTTGGGGTTAAAATTCACTTTTTGTTATTCTTACATTTTATTATAATGTCATCCCTCTATATTCCAAATATATAGCTAAAATTTCATTGGAGTAATATTTTATACCTAATTAGCTAATTATATTAATGGGTGTTAAGTTTTTGCCACGCCCCTTTTCGTAAGCTCTGAGAAAGTCGATCATAACTTCTGTAATACTGAACAGATATTTCTGAACTAAGCCTTGTTTTGTAAGGGATCTTTCAAGCTTTCTGCTGGTACCACTGTAACGCCAACGATGCTAGTTTTTCTGTTGTCTTCGGCTGTGTATGTGAACAGTTATTTGTTCTGAATAATATTTTGTACTAGTTATTGGTGACTATATGATATGAGTAGGCCAAAAAGATTTCGAAAGAGAAAGCTTATAGGCAATGGTTTTAATAAAAAACAAAGCAGTAAATTAGGAAAATATAAATAGAATAGACAATGAAACCGCATGCAATATTGAGGTTAGTAGACCCAGTTCAACAATAC